>LPNX011210323.1:534658-562330 GCA_001517045.1 Pseudotsuga menziesii
CCATAGAAAATTTCTTCGTAAGACACCTTAGAATCTTATGAACAACTACCTTCTGTTCTAGAGGTTCACCATATGTTTGAAATTGGGTTACAATGCTCGAAACCCTAGTCATAAACTGATCTACAGTTTATGTTTCCTTCATTTTCAAACTTTCAAACTGAAGTCGAAGGGTTTGCAATCTTACCATTTCTACTCGGTTTGTTCCCTTGTAGGCAGATGCGAGCAGATTCCAAGCTTGATGTGTGCTGGTAGCTCCTGAGATCCGCGGTGTTGCCGCCTTACACGCACCTCCGGGGAAATAGCACAACAGAAATCTTCAAGCTGCTAAGTGCGTCCTTGGGGCAAGTCTCGAGTCAAGTGCTGTCACCCGATCCTGACTCCTCCGTTTAGGCCACTCCTAACGGAGCCAAGGGGGGTAGTCCCTAAGAAAGAGGTGCTAAGGCTCTTGTTTTTATTAAGTGTGGATGAATTGTTTTGTTAGGAGTTTGAAATATTTTACTGACAAGATATGCAAAATAGAAATTAGATCAAGAACATAAAGATACAACATTCATGACATGATATGACTGGAAGCAAATAAGTTTTGTAAATGAACCAGTGCCAAATGGAGTTGAATAATTGCTGCTGAAGAAATGGAAAATGTTTTGCAGTGTACTTGGTCAGTTTTAAACTTATTCAATGATGAGCGAGTTAAGGGGGAAGGGGATTTGCGATATATCGTGAGGTACTGGGAATATGTCCGTATTTTGAGCAAAGTGGTTCTGCACAAGAAAATGTGGGCTAGATGGAGTCGTGGGGGGTGTTCAACACTACACCAACAAGGATGTAGCCTAATGGGACCCCATGGTTGCTTTCTAGTTGTTCCCGCTTTCCTTGAAGAATTTGCCCATTGTTCCTCAGGTTCGTTACGCCGGATTTTATTAATGTTTTGGGGAAGTTGCTTTTATTAATGTGAGTTTGCTTAGTTAGATGTGAGAAATTAATCAGTGCACATTCCTACTTTTGATTATCCCAAAGCTTAGGGCGAACCTGCGATGGGCAAGAGCATACACCGGAATGACAAATTGTTTTATTCCAAATTAATATTGTGAACGAAAAAAGTTAAAATTGGTGAGACTAATTACTACGGCAAGAAATATCTTTTCCCCAAACGAGCAAGCTCCTTTGGGTAATTCGGTAGATCAATGCCAGGTTAGTGTTCGTTACTTTGTCCAAAAATGAAAGAAAGAAAACTAAAATTAACCAAGTGAAGAATACAGCACGTGAAGGTGGATTGTGTGCATGTGTTATAAAAATAAAACGCTAGAAAAAGACAAACCATAAAAAGACAATGCAAGACCCCCCAAGGGGGATGGACTGTGGGCGCTGTGTAGCCCACCTGCTTTTTATTTATGATTACTTACAATGATTAAAAGAAAAGGAAATGCTTTTTAACCCTTGAAGAATGGGTAAAAAAGGCTTACAAACTTGCTTAGGGAAGAAAATGAATAAAGGAGGGGGATGGTAGATGGATCATGGGTGCTCCGGATGGCCCAAAACTTGATTTTTCGGCAGCACATCCCTCTCTTTTTCCTCTGATTTGCTAAAAACTAGCAAGCTAATAAAGCAAAGTTAGTGGGTTAATGCTTTAAAAATACATAAAAAATACATTACTTAAGTACTTGGGACTTTTAAGTACGAAAACGATTAGTGATTTAGATCTAGTATTTAGAGATGAAAACTTGCAATATTTTAGATCTAAACATATGCAATTAAAGAGGAATGATAAACACTTTGAATTAATTTTACTTGCAATAATAAAGTAACCAAGAGAAAGAGAGAAAAATTCACTTGAGGAAAGAAGGATCTCAAGCTCTAGCTTGAATGTAGTGAAGAATGAAGAGTTCCTGAGGCACAAGAAGCATTAGATCTCAAACATGAGGAAGTGAAGAGAAATAGGAAGGAACCAAGCTACGAGTTCTCCTTCACTTGTGCCGATCTGAAAAACTATAAAACCTCAAACAAAAAGGGATAAAATCCAGTGTGATAACATAAATAAGGTGAAAAGAGCACTAGTATTATTGACTACAGCATGCTACTTCTCAGTCTTAGCTAATTAAACACAAGCAAGCAACTTGAAAACCTTAAATGCCTACTCTATGGACTAAATATAGCCTTCTTAAGCTAAAAATGATACCACAATTTGCATATGAAGAAATAAAACTAAGCTATTATCACCTCATGAAGCACAAGCATTCACCACGAAAAAATATCTTGCACACAATAGACCTCCAAAGTCTTCACTTTTATTCATAAACAATTACAAATCATTACAAGAGCAGAGGTTCCTTGCTTCTCTCCAAATGAGGAAGAAATCCTCGCTTAAATAGGAAAAATGAGAGCAAACCCCAAGGGGGGCGAATTTTTCAAGTGTTGGAGCTTTTTGAGATGATTGGGGGCGAATTAGAGTGAAATAGAGGTGGTAGATGACACCTCTCATAAGGTAGGTCACCCCCGCCTCTTTCTGTGACACATATACAACAAGAGATGAGTTCTATCATGGCTAAATGTGCCCCTCTAAGGAGAAATTCGCCCCTCATGGATTTGATTGGAATCAACTTGATTTGATCTTGATTTGGTCTCCAATTAGCCCCAACATTGTCCTTATTTAACTTGGAATATGTCTGGGACAAGTTGACATTGATTTAGGGTTGTGTTTTTTCTCCATATTTTCCCTTTTTCTAATTTTTTATTCACTTTTTGCCTTTTTTGGAGAAATTTCACTTAAAGGATAAATAATTACTTAAAACTTAGGAAAAGTGGGTTTAGGGGTTAGTGGGGGCTCTGGGTCCAAAAACGAGCATCTCCATGACCAAGTTGGCTCCCTAGTCCCAATTTTATGACCTTTTGAATTTTGACAATTAAAATACACCTTATCCATGATTTTATTAAAAAAATAAAAATCCTATGAAAGACTTAGCGCATGTCCATGAAACTTTGGGACTATGAATAGCATGGTATAATACATAGACCCTAGGATTTAATAACTTTTTAAGGCATAATCACTAATTTCACCATCCCGGCTTTAGAGGCTTTTGAGTGAAAAACTCGAAAATTATATGTCGCTTAAAAAAGTGTGACATAATCGACGAGGGAAAAAACACTCAAGGATGATGACCTTGATGACCAAGTCCTAAGAAGGCCAAGCCTTGTACAAAAGAAATCATCATGCTATGTCACTTATTACAATTCCCCCGAGGGGGTGTGAACATGTGAAAAAGGGACCACAATTGGCCCTGATGAAACCATCGAACTTCCCGAGCACTTAGTAAGAACAATTGATTTGTTCAATACTCGAGAGGCTCACTGGAAATCCACTAAGTGTAGAATTAGTCGATAACATCTGGCTCCAACTACGGGACATGTGCTCGGTCTAGTCTCTGTTATCACATATATAGTAGCCGGGCTACCATATTGTATTTTCAAATTCCAGTACACTTTTTCAGCCAGTTCCCTTTCATATGAGATGCTGAGATGAGAATCTATGATGGATCACTATTTGATGATGGATTGTATTACTTTCCCATGCCATGACTGAGTCTCAGGACACTCAGATTTGAGGACTGATGTAGCCATTTAGCCATTTACAGAGCAGTTAGTATTGCCCAGAGTTGCAGCAACAGTTTCTCAGTGGACAGATGTTGGTTTAGATTGGTTATTTACAGGTATATGACTCAGCAAGTGTTATCTTGTGTTATGGTTATTATTGCTTTTATACTCATTTTTGTGACATGTCTTAGCATTTAGTGTCATGATCTGGCGATCATATAAATATGTGGACCTGGTTGTATTGATATTATGTATGTATGTCCCTACTTAGATCTGGAAGTTCTTGACCCATACTCATTGGTTTTTCCCTCCATAGGGAGAATAGAGGTGATCATTCCCACCATACTTTGGCTTGCTAGTGTTGGTCTCATTGTTCACTATCTCTTCCCATCCATAACCTTCTAGTTATGTTTATAACCCGACCTACTACTTGACTAGTGGCATGGAGGACCTTCCCCCACTATAGCCTCTTTGTTGGATAAGCTTCCTTGTTTGTGTCTCGGCTCTGAGTTTCCTAGGTTGTGTTGCCTAAACCTGAAACAAATAGCACTACCATCAATACAATGTATATGGAAATGAAAGGAATATCTTGTGAAAAGCCCATTCATGAAAATAAGTGTTTCTGAACATACATGAATGCAAGTCAAGCCTAATGATATTGGCTTTGAAGTATAAATGTGAAATGTAAAACCCATGTAACAAGTGTTTTAAACATGCATGGAGTATGAAGCCTTAATAAATAAAAATCCGTGTAATGAATGCATGGATCAAGGCTATGGAAACTTGAAGGCCCAAAAAGCAATGGTTCTTAAAAGTTATATCTAAACATTGCTGGCCTCACTTGTATTTGATTTGGATTGTGAGCGTTTGTCAAGGTGAATAAGCACCTCTGAATGTGACTTACCCTTTTGTGAGACACTGCCATCCCCTATGTTATTGCTTGTCTGGTATATGCTAGAGTGAGTGCCCCTTTCCATATCCAAATTGTCACGGTGTCAAGTTAGCAGTCACCCTTAGCCTAGCCTTTTGATTTTTAGCCTTCATCCTTCACTAGCAAATTGATTACAACTATGAAGTGAGTATGGTCTTGAAAGTCTAGTCTAAGTCATAATTAATAATTAACAAAACTCTATATATTTGGTTGATAGATCGCTAGTGAAATGATTACTACTTACTTGAATGATTTGTAGAGCATGTCTTAACCTCTAACACTTGGCGTAGTGTGATGTTATCCTGGGTCATATTATTAGTCATGTACAGATTATTATTATTTTATCTGTCTGGGCATATTAGATATTGTACATGATCATACAGAGATCAGTGGGGTGTATAAGTATACACCTTAGGTGGATTCTGGCTCCCCTAGTCCAATGAGACAATTTGTATTTAGTTCCGAGCAGTTACAGTGATGATTTGTCTTAGCATACCATTCTGGTGCAGTTTTGCCATGTTAAATGGCTTGTGAGAGCAGAGGAGTGATTTGATTGGTTCACAAAGGGCACTGTGTGAGGAGGGGGTGGTCCAGCTACTTGTTTTTTCCATTATACCCCCCTCCCAGTGAGCCTGGTGGGATCAGTTTGACAAGGCAGGCACGATAGTGAAATGATTACTACTTACTTGAATGATTTGTAGAGCATGTCTTGACTCTTAACCTCTAACACTTGGAGCAGTGTGATGTTAGCCTGGATCATATTATTAGTCATGTACAGATTATTATTATTTTATCTATCTGGGCATATTAGATATTGTACATGATCATACAGAGATCAGTGGGGTGTATGAGTATACACCTTAGGTGGATTCTGGCTCCCCGAGTCCAATGAGACAATTTGTATTCAGTTTTGAGCAGTTACAGTGATGATTTGTCTCAGTATACCATTCTGGTGCAGTTTTGCCATGTTAAATGGCCTATGAGAGAAGAGGGATGATTTGATTGGTTCACAAAGGGCACTGTGTGAGGACGGGGTGGTCCAGCCACTTGTTTTTTCCATTATACCCCCCTCCCAGAGATCTTGGTGGGATCAGTTTGACAAGGCAGGCACTCTAGATGGCAGTTTGGGCAGGTTCACAGTTCCTGAGGCAAATTAAAAATGGTGAAAATGGCTACTGAGGAATTCGATTTGGGATACTGAGGCAAGGGAATGGCATGGGATGAGTTTTGATGATGAGTGTGATGTCTTCCGCCCCTTCTCTAGCAGTTGCAGCATTCAGGAGGACCTACACCCATTTCTCCAGCATGATTTATGATTTTCTGGAGCTTTTCGAGGCTCATGATTTTTCCAGAGAGGCACTATTTTGCACTTAGAGTTATATTTTATTCATATTCTGCCATGGGGACACACTAGGGGTATTAGACATTATCCCCTAGACCCACCATGAGCTGTATTCATTTTTATTTTGTCATATTGAGTGGGATCCCTTCTCCTAGGGCGATTTTGTCCATTGATGTGTTATATTATTATATTGATCCATGCACTTTATGTTGAGCTCATCTCAACCATTGATTAGAACATTTTGATCTTTTAATCTTAACCATCAATTCAAAAGGTGGTTAGGATTTTGTTATCTCTCCGTCCTATTTAAAGGGGAGAGCTTCTCATTGTAAAGGGGTCTTTGGCTCTTGGAATCTTGATAATAGAAAAACTCTTTTGTGGAAATTCTTGGGTCTCCTTTACATCTGGTGTTCTTCGATGGTGATTGGAAAGTCTATTGCATCCTATCATTTGAGTATTTGTGGTGAGATCTATATTTTCGTGGAATTTTTGTTTTGTCTACAGGAGGGCGACTTCACTTGGGCGTTTATGCAGGGCTTCCTCAACTCGTTTGTTTGGCATCGCTTGTATGAGGGGGTTATCATTAGTATCATTGTGATCTATGGTTTCATCTTGTTACTTCTTTTGTAGCATTTGTCCTGTTGTCACCAAACTTGTAGTTGCCTCTATGAGGTGGATCCAGGATGGACGGTAGAGGGATGGAAAACTAAATAGGTGGAACCAAGATAGCCTCGACTCACAAATGGATGGTTGTCACGCCAATCGAGGCAATCTTCACTTGATGTTGTCTTAGCCCAAGACAATGGGGGAGATCCAAATCTACTCCCGACAAGAGAGATCAAACTAAAAGACCAGATCAAATCAAATGGAGTTGAAGTACGTAAGGTGTAAGGTGAAGTAAACCCTAGATCTATGGATGAAGTCACCAGGTGAATAAGGGCTTGGATCAGGGGTTTATGAGATATAAAATTTTATCCAAGTTTAAAATACAAGTGACTTATGAGCCTATTACTAGATCCAAAATTAAGGTACTAGCAAAAGATGACAATATCCACTACCTTGGGAAATGTGACCAATGCAGGGAGGGTAAGAACATGATTGGGGCTATCTAGTACTACGGGATAGACTCGAAGGAAGGTATAACAATATCAAAGTACTCGAGCCTCAAGGACAAGATCAAATCGCAAGAGAAAATGGCCAAATGAAGGGTAGCGCTAGGGTTTAGAGAGCAGTGCCTTGGGATTTGGGCCCAATGGAGTCACCTAAGCAAAACTTCTAGGAAGACCCACTTAGGGTTTGACTCGATCTACAAAACCCAGAAATGGTTTGCCAAAAGATCAAGCGGTTTGATCTATAATATTGTTTGATTTTTAATATTTAGGGTTTTAACATGAAAATGAAGATGCCAATGGATTGAGATCAAAAAAAGAAGAACTAAGCTGTGGATCTTACCTGGATAAACTTGTAGATGCCTTGATGATGATGATCTATGCCGTCCCGATCAATTTGAGAAGATTTGGAGGAAGCCTCTATGTAAATCGATTTGCTCAAGGAAGCCAATGCACCCTTTCTCCTTCACAACAAACGTCAATCATATCAGATTTGATGCGTAAAGAGAAAAGAACAAATGCTACAGAAAAATAGCAAGATGAAATCATAGATCACAATGATACTAATGAAAACCCCTTGATATAAGCGATGCCAAACAAGCGAGTTGAGGAAGCCCTGCAAAAACGCCCAAGTGAAGTTGCCCTCCTGTTGACAAGACAATGTTTCCAAAAAATATAGATCTCAACACATATACTCAAATGCTATGGAGCAATAGAATTTCCAATCACCATCGAAGAACACCAGATGCAAAGGAGATCCAAGAATTTCCACAAGAATAGTTTTTCTATTATCTAGATCCAAGAGCCAAAGACTCCTTACAAATGAAAAGCTCTCTCCTTTAAATAGAAATGAGAGATACCAAAATCATGACCACTTTTTAATTGGGTGGTTAAGATTAAAAGATCAAAATGTTCTAATCAATGGTTGAGATGAGCTCAACATAGAGTACATGGATCAATACAATAATATAATATATCAATGGACCAAATCACCCTAGGAGAGGGGATCCCACTCAATAANATGGGTCCAGGGGGTGTTAACTAACTCCCCTAGTGTGTCCTCATGGAACAATAAAATAAATATAATTTTTTAAATGCAAAATAGTGCCTCTCCGAGGAAATCGTGAGCCTCCAAAAGCTCCAAAAAATAATAAAATATGCTGGAGAGATGGATGGGGTCCATCCAAGTGCTGAAACTGCTGGAGAAGGAGTGGAAGACATCACCCCCATCATCAAAAATCATACCATGCCATTTCCTTGCCTCAGTATCCCAAATCGAATTCTTCAGTAGCCATTTTTATTATTTTAAATCTGCCTCGGGAAACGTGATATGGCCAAAACTGCCTCCTAGAGTGCCAGCGTTGTCAAATTGAGCTCACCAAGCTCTCTGGAAGGGGAGTACTATGGTAAAAACAAGTGGCTAGACCACCCCCTCCTCATACAATGTCCTAGGTGAACCAAGCAAATCATCTCTCTGCTCTGACAGGCCATTCAACATGGCAAAACTGTACTAGAATGGTACACCGAGACAATTCATCACTGTAACTGGCTGGAACTGAAAACAAGCTGACTCATTGGACTCGGGGAGTCCAAATCCATCTAAGGTGTATACTCATACACCCTACAGATCTCTGCATGATCAAGAATAATATCCAATATGCCTAAACAAATAAAATGATAATCTGTAAATGATAAATAATATAACCTAGGCTAACATCCATCTGCTGCAAGTGTTTAAAGGTTAAGACATGCTCTACAAATCATTCAAATAACAATTATAACAAGTAGCAATCATTTCACTAGCGATTTATCAACCAAATATAGAGTTTCATTAATTAACTATAACTTAGACCAGACTTTCAAGACCATACTCACTTCATAGTTGTAATCAATTTGCTAGTGAAGGGTGAAAACTAAAATCAAAGGGCTAGGCTGAAGGGTGACTACTAGCTCAACACTGTGACACTTTGGATATGGAAAGGGGATACTCACTCTAGCATATGCTGGACAAGCAACAACACAGGGGATGGTAGTGTGTCACAAATGGATAAGTTACGTTCAAAGGTGCTTATTCACCTTGACAAATGCTCACAATCCAAATCAAATACAAGTGAGGCCAGCAATACTTAGTTATAACTTTTTAAGAACCATTGGTTTTTTGGGCCTTTAAATTTCCATAGCCTTGGTCCATGCATTTATTACACGGATTTTTATTATTTAGGCTTCATGCATTCATGTATGTTTAAAAACACTACTTTTCATGAATGTTCTAAGATATTCATTTCAATATACTTCAAAGCCAATTTCATTAGGCTTGCCTTGCATTCATGTATGTTTAAAAACACTACTTTTCATGAGTGGGATTTTTCATAAGATATTCATTTCATTTCCAACTACATTGTATTCATGGCAACTCTATTTTTTTCACATGTAGCCAACACAACCTAGGCAACTCAGAGCCGAGACACACATAAACATGGAAGCTTGTCCAAAAAAGAGGCTCTAGTGGGGAAAGGTCCTCCATGCCACAAGTCAAGTAGTAGGTTGGGATGAAAACATAACTGGAAGGCAAATGGATGCGTGGAGATAGTGAATAATGAAACCAACACTAGCAAGCCAAAGTATGGTGGGAATGATCACCTCTATTCTCCCTAAGGAGGGTAAAACCAATGAGTATGGGTCAAGAACTTCCAGGTCTAAGTAGGGAGATACATACATAATATCAATTCATCCAAGTACACATATTTATAAGACCGCCATATCATGACACTAGATGCTAAGACATGTCACAAGAATGAGTATAAAAGCAATAATAACCATAACACAAGATAATATCTGTGGAGTCATACACATGTAAATAATCCATCTGAACCAACATCTGTCCAATGATAAGCTACTAATGCAACTCTGGGCACTATTGACTGCTCTGCAAATGGCTAAATGACTACATCAGTCCTCAAATCCGAGTGTCCTAAGACTCAGTCATGGCATGGGAAAGTACTATAGTCCATCATCAAATAATGATCCACCAAAGATGCTCATCTCAACATCTCATATGTAAGGGAATTGGCTGAAAAGTGTACCGAAATCTGAAAAATAGAATATGGTAGCCCGACTACTATATATGTGATAACATGTCCATTTCTCTTGATGCATCAAATATGATATTGTTGACGTTTGTTGTGCAGGAGGGAGGGCACATTGAATTCCTTGGGCAAATCGATTTGCATAGAGCACTCATCCAAATCTTCTCAAATTGATCGGGAAGGCATAGACCATCATCATCAAGGCATCTACAAGGTTATCCAGGTAAGATCAATAGGTTAGTTCTTCTTTTCTTGGTTCCAATCCATTGGCATCTTTATTTTACCGTCAAAACCCTAATTCAGAAAATTGTGTGGTTCAAACCACTTGATCAATTGGAAAACCATTTCTGGGTATTGTAGATCGGGTCAAACCCTAAGTGGGTTCTCCTAGATGTCATGCATGGGTGACTCCACTGGGCCCAAACTCCAAGGCACTAATCTCTCAACCCTAGCGCAACTCCTCACTTGGCCTTTTTTTCTTGCGTTTTGATCTTATCTCTGAGGCTTGGGTACTTTGATACTGTCATACCTTTCGTCAAGTCTATCCATTGGTACTAGATAGCCCCAATCCCGTCCTTAACCTCCCTGCATTAAACACGGTTGCCAAGGTAGTGGATATTTTCATCATTTGCTCGTACCTTGATTCTGGATCTAGTAATAAAAATCATAAGTCACTTGTATTTCAACCTTGGATCAAATTTCACACTTCATAAACTTCTTGATCCAAACCATAACTCACCTTGTGACGTCATCCATAGATCTACGGTTTACTTCACCTTACACCTTACGTATTTCATCTTCCATTGATTTGATTTGGTGTCTAGGTTTGATCTCTCCTGTCGGCAGTAGATCTGGGTCTCCACCATTGTTGTCTTGGGCTATAAGACAATATCAAGTGAAGATTGCCTCGATTGGCGTGACAACCATCCATTTGGGAGTCGAGGCTATCTTGGTTTCCCATCCCTCTACCATCCTTCTTGGATCCATCTTATAAGGGCAACTACAAGTCTGGTGACAACATTTTGGCGTCGTTGCCGGGGAGGTAGAGGCTTAGCTTCGGTGTCTGCAAGTGTCTGTGCGTTAATCCATATCTTATCGCATTCGTTTATTTTGCCTTGCTGATTGCATTTCTAATTCCATAATTTTATCAATCACCTTCTTAATTCACTCATCTCACCTCTCCTATGACATTTTTTTTCGGTGAATTACTTATGTGGTTCACATGGCGACTCTACCTTGCGACTCTACTGAGGACCGTACCCAACGAATAATCTTAAGTTCTAAAGTCATGCCTTACATTAGAAAAAGCAATTCAGAAAACGATATGATCATGAACATGATGATTGAAATGAGCAAGTTGATACAAAATTTATACGGTTTGGTTTTAAATAAGCACAAAGAAAATATAAGACGTGATGAAAATTTCCATAAATCTTTTGAGAATGTGTATACCAATGATTATCCTCAAACTAGGTCGGCAAGGAGGCTTTCAGATAATCAGGTTGTGACAAGGTCTCAAGCAAGGAACAACTTGAAAAATCAAGATAATAATAAGCCAATTATAAAAGAAAATTCTCCCAAACAAAGGAATACCACTCGTAAGACTCCTTCACAGCCATCAAATGTTCCTCTTAAGGGCATCGTGAAGAATAATGATCAGCCCTGGAAAATGACATCTCAAGAGACTAGGAAGACAATAAGTCCAGGCCTTGCTAAACCGCAAAGTAAAGAACCAATGGAAAGAAAGCAAGTAAGCCTCCCTAGCAAAGAAGTTTCTCCTGTGATACAAGAAAGTCTAAATACGAATGTGTTAGGAAAAATTTCTGGGTCTTCAGTCATGATGTCTTTGAAAGAGCTCATAGTCATCCCTCCTGTTAAAACACAGGTAATGCATTTATTGGGATTAAAAACGAGTGACAAGAACCAAGGAAAGCCTTGTAACTTAAAGGTCGACTTAAGCCATTTCTTTTCCAAACCAAATATCCCTGTGCCTCTTGAACCAAGCTACTCAATATTATTAAAGATCCCTTCCTTATTTAACCAAGCTACTCAATTTCTAGGGATCAAACCAAAAACTAAAGCTTTTGAGAAATTAACAACTGAAGAAGACCCTCCCGTAATGATTCAAAGTGTAACTGACAATGGCAGTGGTCATCCCCCGTTCTATCTAGCTTTAGAAATAAACCAATTGATTCTTCACAATTGCATGTTATATTCAGGAGCAGAAGTTAACATTATGCCACTTAAGGCGATGGAACAACTAGAGCTAAAGCCATCTCGACAGTTTAAGAACGTGTGTGGGATGGACTCTAGACCTGTTCAGTCAAAAGGGGTAATTGAGAATTTAAATATGAAGCTAGCAACATATCCAAAGATGGAAATAAACATGAATGTTTTGGTCTTAAATATACCTGATGCATGGGGAATGTTGTTGTCTAGAGAGTGGGCCGCTAAGTTAGGAGGAAGCATCCAAATGGACCTTTCGTATGCCACCATCCCTATCGAAGGAAATGCCTTCTATAAGTTAGTAAATGAAAAACCTATGACTGAACATGTGGAAACCCCTGAACACCTTTTTGAGGAAGCCATGCGTCCTACAGAGGAAGTTGGAAATTATATGGTTTTGGGAAATTATTGGGAAGATCTTCGACAACATCCTTTTCCTCCTAGCCAAGTGTGGAAGATGCATTTTGATGGAGCTAAATCAAGGCACGGTGCTAGAGTAGGAATTGTTCTTATTCCCCCCTCGGGAAAAGAAAAGTATTTCTCTTTCCATCTTGAGTTTGAAGGCACAAATAACGTGGCTAACTATGAGGCCTTGTTTTTGGGATTAGAGGTTGCCCGAGATCAGAAAATTAAATGCCTGAGTGTTATAGGTGATTCATATTTAGTTGTATCCCAGGTAAAAAATCAATTTGTAGCCAAGAACAATAGACTCAGAGATTATAGAAATGTTGTTTGGGATACTATTGAAATGTTTGATGCTTTTGCAATCCGGGGGGTTCCAAGAGAGGAGAACACCTTGGTTGATGCATTATCAGTGATAACATGCACTTTTGAAATCCCAAATCACCTGAAAGAGAAGGAGTGTAAAGTTGAAGTGTTATTTAGACCATTCGTTCCTGATAATCAAGATCATTGGCAAGTTTTTGATGATGATGCTCAGATCATTGCATTCTTACAACACTCGGGTAATTTTCAGAACTGTAATGTTAATTTGGAAGATAAAGTAAAAACCTGTCTTTGCAAGCTGTTGATGTTATGAAGTTAGCAATCCCTCTGGAGAAGAATTTCAATAGGCATGATGAATATAAAGGTAAAAGAGGTGAACAAGTAGATGAGGTCATAGAGATCAACATTGGAACACTGGTTTCTCCTAAAATGATTAAAATCGGAAAGAAAAGCTATTGAAAATTTAATTAGAGAATACAAGGATGTTTTTGCTTGGACGTATGATGATCTTAAAACTTTTGATCCTGCCATTATTGAGCATACTATCCCATCGAATGAAGGAGCAAAACCCTATAGGAAAAAGTTGCGAAATGTTAATCCTAAGCTAACTTCCCTAATTAAAAAGGAGCTTGAAAAGATGTTAGCTGTTGGAATCATTCGACCAGTCCGACACACCACTTGGGTTTCTAATCCCGTGATTGTGAGAAAGAAGAGTGGTGAAATCAGGATATGCATAGATTTTAGAAATCTAAATCAAGCATCGCTTAAAGACAACTACCCTTTGCCAAACATGGAAAATTTAATGCAAAGTGTTCAGGGGTAGGAATGTTGTCAATGTTAGATGTTTTTTCGGGATACAATCAGGTGCGTATTAAAAAGGAAGATAGAGAAAAAACAACTTTTACAACTCCATGGGGAACTTTTGAGTACATAAGAATGCCTTTCGGATTATTAAACGCTGGTTGAACTTTTCAAAGAGCTATGGATCAAGCCTTCAATGACCTCATTGGAAAGATTATCACCATTTACCAAGATGACCTAACAATTTTCTCCAAAGAACGAGATGATCATGTGAAACATTTAAAAAAAGTTTTTGATCGATGTAGGAAGTTTGGTATATCTTTGAATCCTAAAAAGTCCACTTTCGGAATTGATGAAGGTAAATTATTAGGACATATTGTGTCTAAAGAAGGTATCATGATAGATCCTGAACGTGTCCAAGCCATTAATACTATTGCTGCACCCCACAATGTTGCTTCCCTGCAATCTGTCTTTGGAAAAATAAACTTCGTCAGAAGATTCATTCCGAAATGAGCAGAGTTAGCCAAGCCTCTAACCTCTAAATGCTCTTCTTAAGAAGGATGTGAAATTCATTTGGGATAAAACCTGTGAATCATCATTCACTAAAATAAAGAAAGCCATTTCAACAACTCCTGTTTTAGCCTGTCCTGATTACAACAAGGAATTTTTGATCTATTCATACGCTTTAGAAGATACCATTGCTGGAGTTCTGTTACAAAAGAACAATGAAAATCATGAGCAACCCATAGCTTTTATGAGAAAAAACTTGAGAGATGCTGAATTAAAATACACTACTACGGAGAAGCAAGCCTACGCTTTAGTCAAAGCCCTAAAACATTTCAGAACTTACGTAGGGTACTCTAAAATTAAAGGTTTCGTGCCTTATCAAGAAGTTAAGGATGTTTTATCACAAGCATATGGTATAGGTGTTAGAGGAAACTGGATTTCGCGAATCCAAGCGTATGATTTAGAGATCAAACCCATTAAAATTGTTAAAGGTCAAGGTTTGGCCCAATTATTAACTGAGAAAGGTAGTAGTCATGCAGTTAACCTTGCTAGTGAGCAGAAATCCCATATTTTGCATATTGATGAAGACCATGAATGGTATAAGGATATTATCTATTTTTTGAGAAATTTGTCTTGCCCTAATTATTTGGTGGACCACCAAATGAGAGCCTTGAGGTTGAAGGCTGAGAAGTATATATTAACTAAGGATGGTCTTGGTTGGAGGAACCCGGATGGGATAGTTTTGAAATGTGTTAACGTGGAGGAATCTAAAACTATCATTAAGGAAATGCATGCGAGTGTTTGTGGCGGACATTATGCACCTAGAACAACCGCCGCAAAGATTATGAGAGCAGGATATTATTGGCCAACACTTTTCAAGGATGTGCACTCTTTTGTGAGAACATGTCAAGAGTGTCAGTTTTTCTCAGGAAAACCCAGGTTGCGAGCCTTGCCATTAAACCCAGTTGTAATAGAAACTCATTTTCAACAGTGGGGTATGGATTTTATTGGGCCTTTTGATCATAATTCAAGTAATGGATATAAATACATCTTGACTTGCACGGACTACTTTACTCGTTGGGTTGAAGCTATACCAACTAAGAAGTGCACAGCTGAAGTAATTGTCAAATTCCTGGAAGAAAACATTGTATCTCGGTATGGATGTCCTATAAAGATAACCACTGACAATGCTAAAGCTTTTAGCAAACTAGAGATGTCAACTTTTTGCATGAATCATGGAATTACATTATCCCATTCGTCCAACTATTATCCCCAAGGTTGGTCTTGCTGAATCAAGTAACAAGAATTTGATTAAGCTTTTGAAAAGAATGGTGGGAGAAAATTAGAGAAGTTGGGATAACAAATTAAAGTATGCATTGTGGGCCGATAGAACGATAGTCAAAAGGATCAAAGGCAAAACTCCTTTCGAATTGGTTTATGGGCAAAACTGTAGGCTTCCAATTAATCTAAAAATCCCAATATACGAATTGTTGCAACAATGTACTTCAGATCAGGAAGCATTTCAAGCAAGAATCGACAAGTTAGTGGAACTTGATGAAGTAAGAAGGATGGATTTGACAAAACTGTTATTGAACAAGAGAGAGTCAAGGGAACTTTTGATCAAAGAACAAGAGATGTGAAATTCGGAGTAGGATTGTATTGATATTATGTATGTATGTCCCTACTTAGATCTGGAATTTCTTGATCCATACTCATTGGTTTTTCCTTTAGGGAGAATAGAGGTGATCATTCCCACCATACTTTGGCTTGCTAATGTTGGTCTCATTATTCACTATCTCCACCCATCCATTACCTTCCAGTTATGTTTATAGCCCGACCTACTACTTGACTAGTGGCATGGAGCACCTTCCCCCACTATAGCCTCTTTGTTGAATAAGCTTCCTTGTTTGTTTGTGTGTTGGCTCTGAGTTGCCTAGGTTGTGTTGGCTAAACCTGAAACAAATAGCGCTGCCATCAATACAATGTATATGGAAATGAAAGGAATATCTTGTGAAAAGCCCATTCATGAAAATAAGTGTTTCTGAACATACATGAATGCAAGGAAAGCCTAATGAAATTGGCTTTGAAGTATAAACGTGAAATGTAAAACCCATGTAACAAGTGTTTTTAAACACGCATGGAGTATGAAGCCTTAATAAATAAAAATCCGTGTAACAAATGCATGGATCAAGGCTATGGAAACTCGAAGGCCCAAAAAGCAATGGTTCTTAAAAGTTATATCTAAAGATTGCTAGCCTCCCTTGTACTTGATTTGGATTGTGAGCATTTGTCAAGGTGAATAAGCACCTCTGAACGTGACTTACCCATTTGTGAGACACTGCCATCCCTTGTGTTATTGCTTGTCTGATATATGCTAAAGTGAGTATCCCCTTTCCATATCCAAAGTGTCACATTCTCAAGTTAGCAGTCACCTTTAGCCTAGCCTTTTGATTTTTAGCCTTCATCCTTCACTAGCAAATTGATTACAACTATGAAGTGAGTATGGTCTTGAAAGTCTGATCTAAGTCATAATTAATAATTAATAAAACTCTATATATTTGGTTGATAGATCGCCAGTGAAATGATTACTACTTGTTATAATTGTTACTTGAATGATTTGTAGAGCATGTCTTAACCTCTAACACTTGGAGCAGTGTGATGTTAGCCTGGGTCATATTATTGGTCATGTACAGATTATTATTATTTTATCTGTCTAGGTATATTACATATTGTACATGATCATGCAGAGATCAGTGGGGTGTATGAGTATACACCTTAGGTGGATTTGGGCTCCCTGAGTCCAATGAGACAGTTTGTTTTCAGTTCCAGGCAGTTACAATGATGATTTGTCTCAGTATACCATTCTGGTGCAGTTTTGCCATGTTAAATGGCCTGTGAGAGTAGAGGGGTGATTTGATCGGTTGACCTAGGGCGCTGTGTGAGGAGGGGGTGGTCCAACCAATTATTTTTTCCATTATACCCCCCTCCCAGTAATCCTGGTGGGCTCAGTTTGACAACACAGGCACTCCAGATGGCAGTTTGGGCAGGTTCATAGTTCCCGAGGCAGATTAAGAATGGTGAAAATGGCTATTGAGGAATTCGATTTGGGATACTAAGGCAAGGGAATGGCATGGGATGAGTTTTGATGATGAGTGTGATGTCTTCCATCCCTTCTGTAGCAGTTGCAGCATTCATGAGGACCTACACCCATTTCTCTGTCATGATTTATGATTATTGAGCTTTTGGAGGCTCACGATTTTCCTAGAGAGGCACTATTTTGCACTTAGATTTATATTTTATTCATATTGTGCCATGGGGACACACTAAGGGTGTTAGACATTACCTCTTGGAACCACCATGAGCTGTATTCATTTTTATTTTGTCATATTGAGTGGGATCCCCTCTCCTAGGGTGATTTTGTCCATTGATGTGTTATATTATTATTTTGATCCATGTACTTTATGTTGAACTCATCTCAATCGTTGATTAGAACATTTTGATCTTTTAATCTTAGCCATCCATTCAAAATGTGGTTAGGATTTTGTTATCTCTCCGTCCTATTTAAAGGGGAGAGCTTCTCATTCTAAAGGGGTCTTTGGCTCTTGGAATCTTGATAATAGAAAAACTCTTGTGGAAATTCCTGGGTCTCCTTTACATCTGGTGTTCTTCGATGGTGATTGGAAAGTCTATTGCATCCTAGCATTTGAGTATTGCAGAAAATTGGCAAACCATTGTATGGTTCAAATCGCTTGATCAATTGGCAAACCATTTCTGGGTATTGCAGATTGGGTCAAACCCTAAGTGGGTTCTACTAGATGTCATGCTTGGGTGACTCCACTAGGCCCAAACTCCAAGGCACTAATCTCTCAACCCTAGCGCAACTCCTCACCTTGCCTTCTTTTCTTGTGTTTTGATCTTATCTTTGAGGCTTGGGTACTTTGACACTGTCATACCTTTCGTCAAGTCTATCCATTGGTACTAGATAGCCCCAATCCCGTCCTTAACCTCCCTGCATTGGACACGGTTCCCAAGGAAGTGGATATTTTCATCATTTGCTGGTACCTTGATTCTGGATCTAGTAATAAAACTCATAAGTCACTTGTATTTCAACCTTGGATCAAATTTCACACTTCATAAACTTCCTGATCCAAACCATAACTCACCTTGTGACTTCATCCATAGATCTAGGGTTTACTTCACCTTACACCTTACGTATTTCATCTTCCATTGATTTGACTTGGTGTCTGGGTTTGATCTCTCCTGTCGGGAATAGATCTGGGTCTCCCCCATTGTTGTCTTGGGCTAAGACAATATCAAGTGAATATTGCCTCGATTGGTGTGACAACCATCCATTTGGGAGTTGAGGCTATCTTGGTTTCACCTCTTTGGTTGCCCATCCCTCTACCATCCATCTTGGATCCATCTTATAAGGGCAACTACAAGTTTGGTGACAACAGTCTCTTAGGCAAGGAGAGCATATGAGAACACCAAAATCTTCAGTTTCTATATCCTGCAAAAACATCTCAGCTTGACAAGAAAAAACCTTAGTAGCATAAGTTTTATGAAAATGGGCCAATGATTCAAAAGTTGCTTTATTTAAAATAATGACAGATCTAAAAACTTATTTATTCCTCTGTATGGAAGGAAAATGTGAAAAGTAAATGCTCACTTTAAGGAGCTTATTTTTCCTACTCTAACCATGGCAAAATAAACTTTTAAGTAAAATCAAATATCCAATGTAATCATTTAAGCATTTTATCAACTTGAATATTTTTTGCCTTATCTTTGGTTACCAGCCAAAGTAAGGAGACATTTTTCAGAAAATGAAAACCTGCACGAAACTCCCAGATGGGAGGGATGAACGAGAGATTATAATTATGGAGAAGGTCTTCAACCTGCTTCCCAAACCGGCAAGTCCTCTTGCAGGATTCTTCTATCCAAGATTGGATAGGACTGATGTAAACATCTGTATGATGAGGCAGATCATCATACTCATCACAAGGGATTATCCGTCGATAACTCTGTGTGTACACCCCAAATTGCTCCAAATCATAAGGAACATCTGTATGTGAAGACGATGGCTGAAACAAAACTTCAACTAGTTGTGCACCCCATCTGATTCTTCACTGCACTGCTTCTCCATCTCTTCCTTACTGATACTTTTGTTCGACTTTGAATGATATGACTCTGAATGATCATATAAACTATTTGAATGCCCTTCTTCCATACCACATCTTTCCCAAGTATCCAGATCCACACTTCCCTCTATGGATGTATTGTAGATTGGATTTCCACAAATTTCTGAATAGACTCTCCTCTCACTGGACATAGCATAGAAGGGATTCTCAATAAGATTTTCACATGTTGGATTATCTATAAAATTCCAATAGTCATCAGTGCCATCTATGTCAGATACGAGAGAGTCTTCCTCGCTGGTATCACATCCCTGGCTATATCCCTCCTCATGATCATAGTCATCTTCTTTAGAAAAAGGGTCACAAGGTAGTAATCCTTCCAAACTATCATCGTTATGTTCATTACAGGTTTCATCATAAGTTTCACTATATGCTTCTGAAATTGTTTCTTCTTGAGATTGGACTGGAGTACAAATGTGATCCTTATAACTAAAATAATCATGAGAGGGTCCCCAATCTTCAATATTCTCTGTTGATGTGACATGAGGGTCTTCAACATTATCTTCAATGAATGACTCTTCATGCACAAACTCAATGGGATCATCATGGACTTCTGAAAATTGAGTGTTGTTTTCTATGTTGATACTAGTTAGCTCAGGCTCTTCCATACGAAATTCTTTCCAAGGAAAGAAGTATTTCAAATTGGTCTTAATGAATGATTTAGCATTGAATGATTCAATATCATTTCCATCATAATGCCACTGCCTCAAAAATATTTCAAAGAAATTTGCAAGGGAAGTAATAGATTTCTTAGAAAGACCCTTATAAAACCAATATGATACAATCCCTTGCAGAGAATGGGCAAACATCAACATCATATGATCCTCATGATGCATGTTGAAATCACTCATTCGTGAAAGGAAAATCATAACGTGAAATCTAGCTGAGTGATTATTATCATGCCCTCGGAAGATTGGAAGGAGACAATATGTCTATTCACCATCAATACAATTTGGAAAGTTAGAGATTTTAAAGAAATCAATCGGAGGATGTGCACGGGAAATCCGTGCTGCAGTTTCCCTCCCTTTAATATCCATATTGAGAATTAGTGACCATGGGAGCATCTGGTACTGTAAGAGTAGGGCTGTTAAATAAAAGAGATTTACAAATTTTACTGTTTGCTTGGGCTCGTCTACACAATCAATTCAACAAGCTGTATGAGAAATAGGGTTTTATCCCTTCAATGTAGTTGCCATGTGAAAAGAAAAATATGCATCATAAATCTTTCACAAAAATTTCTATTTTTTGTTTTTCTTTGTAAAATAAAAGGAAAAAGGGTTAGTGGAGTCGCCAGATGAAAAATAAAGATCTACTCTAAACATTCATCAAACAAAGCAAAAACAAAGAAGAAAAGAAACAAAAGTCGTAACCCAGGAATGAAAAGATTTATCCCCGGCAACGACGCCAAAAAATGTTGCCGCCTTACATGCACCTGGGGAGGAATAGCGTAGTAGAAATCTTCAAGTTGCTAAGTGCATCTTTGGGGGAAGTCTCGAATCAGGTGCTGTCACCTGATCCTGACTTCTCCATTTAGGTCACTTCTAATGGAGCCAAGGGGGGTAGTCCCTAAGAAAGAGTTGTTAAGGCTCTTATTTTTATTAAGTGTGGATGAATTGTTTTGTTAGGAGTTTGAAATGATTTACTAACAAGATATGCAAAGTAGAAATTAGATCAGCAGCATAAAGATATAACATTCATGACATGATATGACTGAAAGCAAATAAGTTTTGTAAATGAACCAGTGCCAAATGGAGTCGAATACTTGCTGCTGAAGAAATGGAAAATGTTTTGCAGTGTACTTTGTCAGTTTTAAACTTATTCAATGATGAGTGAGTTAAAGGGGAAAGGGGATTTCTAATATACCGTGAGGTATTGGGAATATGTTTGGATTCCGAGCAAAGTGGTTCTGCATAGGAAAAATGTGGGCTATATGGAGTCGTAGGGGGGTGTTCAACACTACACCAACAAGGATGTAGCCTAACGGGACCCCACGATCGCTTTCTAGTTGTTCCCGCTTTCCTTGAAGAATTTGCCCATTGTTCCTTAGGTTCGTTACGTCAGATTTCCGTAATGTTTTGGGGAAGTTGCTTTTATTAATGTGAGTTTGCTTAGTAAGATGTGAGAAATCAATCAGTGCACATTCCTGCTTTTGATTATCCCAAAGCTCAGGGCAAACCTGCGATGGGTAAGAGCATACATCGTAATGGCAAATTGTTTTATTCCAAATTGATATTGTGAAGCGAAAAAATGTAAAATTGGTGACATTAATTACTACGGTAAGGAATATCTTTTCCCCAAACGAGCAAGCTCCTTTGCGTAATTCTGTGGATCAATGTCGGGTTAGTGTTCGTTACTTTGTCCAAAAATGAAAGAAAGAAAACTAAAACTAACTAAGCAAAGAAGATAGCCCGTGAAGGCGGATTGTGTGCATGTGTTCTAAAAATAAAACGCTAGAAAAAGACAAACCATAAAAATACATTGCGAGACTCCCCAAGGGGGATGGACTGTGGGCGCTGTGTAGCCCACCTGCTTTTTATTTATGATTACTTACAATGCTTAAAAGACAAAGAAATGCCTTTTAACCGTTGAAGAATGGGTCAAAAAGGATTACAAACTTGCTTAGGAAAGAAAATGAATGAAGAAGGGGGATGGTAGATGGATCGTGAGTGCTCCGGATGACCCAAAATTTGATTTTTGGGCAGCACCTCCCTCTCTTTTTCCTTTCACCTGCTAAAAACCAGCAAGCTATTAAAGCAAAGTTAGTGGGTTAATGCTTTAAAAATACATAAAAAATACATTACTTAAGTAATTGTAAAAATGGAAAAAATTGGGACTTTTAAGTACGAAAGCAATTACTGATTTAGATCTAGTATTTAGAGATTAAAACTTGCAATATTTTAGATCTTAACACATGCAAGTAAATAGGAATGATAAACACTTTAGATTTAATTTTACTTGCAATAATAAAGTAACCAAGAAAAAGAGAGAAAGATTTGCTTGAGGAAAGAAGGATCTCAAGCTCCAGCTTGAATGTAGTGAAGAATGAATAGTTCCTGCGGCACAAGAAGCATTAGATCTCAAACATGAGGAAGTGAAGAGAAAGAGGAAGCAACCGAGCTCCGAGTTCTCCTTCACTTGTGGCAATCTGCAAAACTATAAAACCTCAAACAAAAAGGGATCAAATTTTGTGTGTTAACATAAATAAGATGAAAAGAGCACTAGTATTACCGACTACAGCATGCTACTTTCCAGTCTTAGCTAATTAAACACAAGCAAGCAACTTGAATAGCTCAAATGCCTACTCTATGGACTAAATATAGCCTTCTTAAGCTAAAAATGATACCACAATTTGCATATGAAGAAATAAAACTAAGCTAATATCACTTCATGAAGCACAAGCATTTACCATGAAAAAAGATCTTGCACACAATGGATTTCCAAAGTGTTCACTTTTATTCATAAACAATTACAAAGCATTACAAGAGCAGAGGTTCCTTGCTTCTCTCCAAATGAGGAAGAAAGCCTCGCTTAAATAAGAAAAATGAGAGCAAACCCCAAGGGGAGCAAATTTGCCAAGTGTTGGAGCTTTTTGAGATGATTGGGGGCGGACTAGAGTGAACTAGAGGTGGTAGATGACACCTCTCATAAGGTAGGTCACTTCCGCCTCTTTCTGTGACACATATACAACAAGAGGTGAGCTATATCATGGCTAAATGTGGCCCTCTAAGGAGAAATTCGCCCCCTTGTGGATTTGATTGGAATCGACTTGATTTGATCTTGATTTGGTCTCCAATTAGCCCCAACATCATCCTTAGTTAACTTTGAACATGTTTGCGACAATTTCCCACTAATTTAGAGATGTGTTTTTTCTCCATATTTTCCCTTCTTTCTAATTTTTTATTCACTTTTTGCCTTTTTTGGAGAGAATTTCACTTAAGTGTAAATAATCGCTTAAAACTTAGGAAAAGTGGGTTTAGGGGTTAAGTGGGGAATCTGGGTCCAAAAATGAGCATCCCCATGACCAAATTGGCTCCCTAGGCCCAATTTTATGACCTTTTGAAATTTTACAATTAAAATACACCTTATCGATGATTTTATTAAAAAAACAAAAATTAAAAAATCCTATGAAAGACTTAGCGCATCGTCCATGAAACTTTGGGACTATGACTAGCATGATATAATACATATACCCTAGGCTTTAATAACCTTTTAAGGCATAATCACCAATTTCACCATCCCGACTTTGGAGGATTTTGAGTGAAAAACTCGAAAATTTTATGTCGCTTAAAAAAATGTCACATAATCGACGAGGGAATAAACACTCAAGGACGATGACCTTGATGACCAAGTCCTAAGAAAGCAAAGCCTTTTACAAAAGAAACCATCATGCTATGTCATTTATTACAATTCTCTGGAGGGGGTGTGAACATGCAAAAAAGGGCCCAGAACATGCCCTGATGAAACCATGGAACTTCTTGAGCACTTAGTAAGAACAATTGATTTGTTCAATACTCTGGCAGCTCACTAGAAATCCACTAAGTGCAGAATTAGTGGATAACACGCAGGAAAATGGACTCCTCAATGCAACTTAGGATCAACCATTTCGCTGTAAGATCTCAATCTCGGCAAGCTTCTACGACATTATTTTGGGCATTACTCATTGTGGCCAAATCATTTGTATCAGGTTCTTTGAACTCAGTTTCAACCATATCCCAACATTTGCTGAGTTGGAGAAACATCTTCATCTTGATGGACCAAAACTCATAGTTGGTACTGGTCAATACAGGTTCAGAGATCTGCTTTGAATTTGAGGTGCTTGTGCTGGTAGTATCCATCTTCGTATGCCTATTTGATCGATCAAACTGGATTTGTAGATCTGATAGAATATCTGGTCCTTTAACTCAGTGATGCTCCTTGTAGAGCTAGCACAGGGTGTCAGAAGGGTGCGTCAGTCAAAAAGTGTGTAAGTGAAGAGTCGTCGACGCACTTTTCCTTTGGACAAGGTGTGTCACTGACACTCTTTTCCTTAATACAAGGTGCATCACCGACGCACTTTTCCTTTGGACAAGGTGTGTCAGTAGTGTTAGTGATAGTCTTTTCCTTCATGCAAGGTGCGTCATTGACACACTTTCTCTTTAGGCAGGGTGCGTCAGTGGGTCACTGACACTCTTTTCCTTTAAGCAGGGTGTGTTAGCGCTCCAAGAGAGAAGAAAAAGAAAAAAAAAACACCCGATTCCTTGATGTGTTTCGGCTTCGATCACAACCTCCGCGTGTATGTGTTTTCCACTATGTGAAAAGGCTTACCCAAGACAAAAAGAATGGATCAGGCTATACACTCTGATACCATGTTAAAGATTAAAGAAAAGAAGTAGAAGATGGTGGAACACACAACGGGCATATTGATTGCCTTCTCATTATTAAGTAGCAGCATATATAAGGACTACATAACAACAATACCATGGGCCAATACTATGGGTCACTAATCTAGATAAGGTGACCAAATCAACTACTCAACTAACTAACCAATTACTGATGCATTTAACCAGGGAGATTACATTCTTCAACTCATAAGGATTAGTGGGCTCCTTGAATTTGTATTCAATATAGAGCAAATTTTGCAAATGCATTTAAGGATGGAGATGGAGAGAAATAAATTATGGTAAACAAATTCATAACATAATCAATAAGTTACTAGTTTTATAATAAATAACTTGTTAAGATGCCATAAAATGTTTACCATGCTTCTTTTGACATTATTGCAAAAGTGCTCAACTCACTCTCCCCTTCATTCCAAAGATGAAAAGTTGATTTATCTAGATACTCTACTAACACAGGGTTAAAGCAAGGTGGTCCACGCACAAATTTGTTTTATATTTTGGATAGCTATAGTAGTCCAACCAAGCAGGACTTTGATTCTAAAGGGTGCTACTAAATAATCACAATAAGGTTTTCACGACTAATTCACAAAGAGAATACCAAGCACTATCTAAGTACACAACTACACTCAGCAACAACAATGAGCCCAAGCAAGTAATTAAGTAGCATAGCATGCACTTATCTGGAAACCATGGCAATGTTGGAGAGAACCACATCATAGTCGAATCTGATCGCTTCCTCCCAACTGTGGAAATTTTATTCAATCAAACCCCCCACGCCTTGTGTCTGAACCCATCTATTGGATAACTTCTCAATAGGAAGCACTCATACTCGAACTGGGCTGATCTCTAGGTTGAAGTGCCAAAGTGTGAGAGCTCACTCCCCTATTGGTGTATTAAGAAAGGCATGAAAGACTCTCTAAGATTTAAACTCCCACATTTTGAAGAATAAAATTCCAACCCTTTGGGTAGGGTGCTCTGCAAATCTATGCTACCTCAACCTACAACAGTAATCATAACAACTCAAGATCATAGGGGTATCTCTACCCAACTATATCCATAAGGGATCTCCCAAGGCCTAATTCAACAATCTATTAGAGCAAATTTGGGGTCTAAACTGGGCCTCATAAGAAAAAGAGCCAACTAAAATGGGCCTCATAAAAAAAAGACTCAACCAATAGAATTTCAAGAAAAAAATCAACCATAATAGCTAACTTGGCATATTTGTCATAACAAAAACTACTTTTTTTCTTCGAATTTTCAACTTATCTCCCTGTGGTTCTACTCAAATTTTGAGCAGGATTAGTCGTTGAATGTATAATTCAATTCTACATCCAATGAATACCCACGCTGCATACTTTTGATGGACTCCACCCCATGAAAAACGAGAAATACTTGAAAAAAATGGTGTTACTTTCAAAGTAACATGTTTTTTTCAAGTATTTCTCATTTTCGTGTGGTGGGGTCCATCAAAAGTATGGGGTGTGGGTATCTGTTGGCCAACGAGCACTCCCGCTCAAAATTTGAGTAAAACCACAAGGAGATATGTTAAAAATACGAATAAAAAATGTGGTTTTTTCTCTATTCTTCTAAAATTCATAAATATTACTTTATTATTTTTCTTAGGAGGCCCATTTTAGACCTCAAATTTGCTCTAATGACAATAATGGTAACTCATGATCACGAAATCACCAACATAACTCTCCTACCAAGTATGAATCCATCAACCTAACAATACCACCAAGAATGGATCCATCAACACAACATTTGTAATGAACCAAACTGGTTCATATGTTGAATATCCAAAATAAATAGGACAAAAATGAAAAATCCATGTGGATACATATAATGTATTGAATATATGAAATGGTTGATGATGACAATATGTAATGTCCTCTTCCAATTAGGCCTTGAGGCCCAAAACCGCTAACCTATGTGATTCTTGTGGGTTCGAGCGGTTACTGATAGCTAGGGAATCAACTAAGGACTGATGCCATTCATAGAAGATCTAGGGTATCATCATTAGGTCAAGAAGGGCCACCGGGGCCAAAGGCCACCTTCGTGCATGCCATCCATGCACTCTTTAAGTCTCCATCCGCATGCATGCAAGTCAATGACAAATTAGAAGATAAAGTGACCTAATTAGGTCAAAGATTAGGGTTTGCGCAGTTGAACGTTATAAATAGAGGATAAAGCGAAATGAGACTTCACTTTGGATTATGATTATTTTGGGAGCTCTTGGATAGCAGCACAGCGTGCCGCACAGCAGTTGGGGTTGGAGACGGAGTCTTCAGCTAACGGGATTTCGGCAGTGAAACATCTGTCCTAGTCTTATTCAGGGTAAGCCATACAGGTTCACCACTTGTTCTTCATTCATTCATAAGTTATCCAGTATATGGTATAGATCGTTGCAGGGACACGTGTGCAGCCGTAAGGAGGGGGTTTTCAGCCAGAAAGCCCTAATCAGTTGCTGGGCCTTCAGATCTCAGCTTTACTCTGAAAATCA
The DNA here is from genome assembly GCA_001517045.1 of Pseudotsuga menziesii. Classification (NCBI taxonomy): domain Eukaryota; kingdom Viridiplantae; phylum Streptophyta; class Pinopsida; order Pinales; family Pinaceae; genus Pseudotsuga; species Pseudotsuga menziesii. The sequence continues at coordinate 562,051 of LPNX011210323.1, forward strand.
GGCACCATTCTCATCATCAGCATCATACTCCGGTACCCGGTGATTATCAGATCCGTTCGTGCTCATCTGGAGTAGTTATCAGCAGTTTCGGGATCCCAGGGGCGTGAGCAGCTGTCTCACCAGAGCAAGTCACTATCCTTATTAGAGGTTTCAGAAATCCCGCATATACCAGGCATTCTTTCCGGCACGGGAAGGCTATCAGCCCTGCAAATCGGCAGCTTCATCGGACACCTCCTTCACTGAAAGCGTCACCCTTTTCTGACTGGGGTTCTTGCTGCTG
>LPNX011210323.1:562562-575475 GCA_001517045.1 Pseudotsuga menziesii
TAGACAAAGGACAAAAAGATGTACTCAATGCAATGAACAGATTATCAGCGAAACAAGAAACATGTATCAATAGTACACCTCCCTCACCGGTAGATCGGGGATATACAAGCAGCAGTGGAAAGGTAGCGTACACTAACATTTAGAATACTCCGCACATATACAGCAGACCTCCTATTAGGCCTACCATGCCTCACTTCTTGGTAGATACAGTAGGGGGCTTGGTCATGCAGGTAGAACCTAGCGAACCTTTTGGGGCTTATCTACAGGAGTATAGAGACTTAGGGGATGAGTTTCATGCTGCCATGTCTTTTTCAGATTTCTGCAACATGAAGAGTAGGAACAGGCCCAGGAATTTCAACAAGGGTTTCAATCACAACTATGAGTTGCAGAAGACCTTGGGCAGGTTGACCATCCCAAACTTTGATGGGACTTGCGGGGGATCACCAAGGATATGGGTTCAAAAGTTGGATACCTATTTCCAACTCAACCCCATGACAGAGACTGGCGCCATTAAATTGGCTACACTTCACCTAGATGGAGAAGCTCACGAGTGGTGGTACCACGGATTGGTGACATTGGATCACAACACCATACATTCCTACGGTGAGTTCACTCAGAAGCTCATAGAGAGGTTTGACAGGAAAGATCCAGAGATACATTTTAGGGAGTTGGCTCAACTCAAACAGACCGGTAGTGCAGAAGCTTTCATTTCAGAATTTCAGAGGCTAGCCGTTATGGTAACAGATGTGTCAGAGAGCAGATTGACTATGTTATTCACTGAGGCCCTCACAGAGCCACTACGGGGATGGGTGAAAGCCTACAAACCCCTCACTTTGCAGGATGCCATTAGCAGAGCAAGAGATCTTCAGGATTCAGTCCCCAAAAACAAATTCCCACTGAAAACCAATATTCCTGTTAGGGACAAGGACAGGAAACCTTTCCAGCAGGATGTGCCCAAGAAAACTTCGTTAGACGAGGACACTAGGAAAGACTTGAGAAGGAAGAAGCTATGCTTCACCTGTCAGGAACCATGGGTACCAGGACACAGGTGTGCAGGGAAGGCGAAGGCTCACTACATTGAGGTATATTCAGACAGTGATGAGGACGACTATGAGCAGGAGGCCACAGAAGAGGGATCACACCAGGGTGATACACCAGAGGGAGTCATTGCTACATTATCTGGAGTACCAAGATTCCATACTCTCAGGGTCAGGGGAGTAGTACAGGGTCATAGAGTAGGAGTATTGATTGATGGGGGAGCCACCCACAATTTCATTGACTTCGCTTGGGTAGCCAAGAGAGGTATTCAGACCGAGAAGTTCGAAGGATTCACCGTAGCAGTAGCCGGGAACTCCAGCATGGAGTGCAACTACTGGATCCCAAAATTGAATGTTGCCTTAGGTAACTATCAGATGACAGACTCTTTTTATGTAGTGGATGTAGCGGATACTCATGTGGTATTGGGTGTTCAGTGGCTTTATTCTATAGGGAAATACACTACAGACTACAGGGCAATGGAAATGGAGTTCCAGGGGCCAGACGGCAAACGGGTAGTTTTGAGGGGCATGAACACTTATCCCCCAAAACCGGTCTCGTCACAGAGAATGGAGGCAGTACTCCGACAGGATGATATAGAATGGGCTGCAGAATGTTTGGTCACCTTCAGGAAACCCCAAGAGACCAGCACACAACACCCAAGTGACATTCAAGCCTTGCTACAGAAACATGAAAAGGTTTTTTGGGACCTTCCATCAGGCAGACCACCAGACCGAGGGTTTGAACACATCATCGAGCTAGAGGAGGGAACACAAGCAGTCATCACCACTCTGTACATGCATCCCAAAAGGTACAAGGATGAGATTGAGAAAACAATCAAAGAATTACTGGAGCTTGGATATATTCGGCCCAGTTCTAGCGCCTTCGCATCCTCAGTGGTACTGGTCAAAAAGAAGGATGGTACACTGCGAATGTGCATCGATTATCGAGCACTCAACAAGAAGACCATTAAGAACAGGTATCCCATTCCCAGAATTGACGAACTCATGGATGAGCTTCGGGGAGTCCAATACTTCTCCAAGATCGATCTTCGCTTGGGGTACCATCAGATCAGGGTAAGGGACCAGGACATCTCCAAAACAGCTTTTCGTTGTCAGTATGGTCACTATGAGTTTTTGGTCATGCCCTTCGGACTTACCAATGCTCCGGCCACTTTTTAGTCATGCATGAACCACACCTTCAGAGCACAGCTACGTAAGTTTTTGCTTGTATTCTTTGATGACGTCCTGATTTACAGCAAAACATGGGAAGGGCATCTGAAACACCTGGATGAAGCATTGAGTATTTTAGAAGAACATTCGCTTTATGCAAAAATGTCCAAGTGTGAGTTTGGCATGAAGGAAATGTTGTATTTAGGACACGTAATCAATGCAGAAGGAGTACAGGTTGACATGGAGAAAATCCAAGCTATCAGAGATTGGCCCGCGCCAAAAACAGTTACAGAATTGAGAGGGTTCCTAGGTCTGTGCACTTGTTACCGACAGTACGTTAAGGGATTCTCCCAATTTGCAGCACCCCTCACAGATCTCACCAAGAAGGGGGCGTTCACTTGGACAGACTTAGCACATAAAACTTTCGAGGAGATGAAGGTTATTATGAGTTCTTGTCCAGTGCTAGCATTACCAGACTTCTCACAACCCTTTGTAGTAGAATGTGATGCCTCAGGGGAAGGGTTAGGAGCAGTGTTGATGCAGAATCATCACCCTATTGCATTTGAGAGCCGTAAACTGAAGAACTATGAGCGCCATTACTCCATATATGACAAAGAGATGCTAGCCATCCTGCATGCTCTCACAAAATTCAGACAGTACCTGGTGGGCAGTAAGTTCAAAATCAAAACCGATCATAACAGCCTCAAGTATTTCCTGGAGCAGAAGGAACTGAATGAGCGACAGCAGAAATGGGTCAGCAAAGTACAAGCCTACGATTTCGAGATTGAGTATGTAAAAGGTAAGAATAATGTAGTGGCTGATGCATTATCCAGGCGTCCCGCCCCATTATCTCTCAGTAGCATATCCACAGATTGGAGGGCACTTCTCTTAGTAGAATACTCCAAAAATAAATTCGCTTGCAAATTATTGGACGGGGAAATTCAGGATGACAGGTACAGGATTGTTGATGACATCATCTACTACAAAAACAGGATATACCTCGTTCCAGAATCCACATTAAGGAAAAAGATCATTCAGGCAGCCCATGATTCTCCTTTATCAGGGCATCAAGGTTTCTTAAAGACCTACAGGCAGATCAGAGAGAGGTTCTCATGGAAGGGCCTCAAGGGGGAGATTATGCAGCATGTCTGAGAATGTAGCATCTGTCAGCAGAACAAGATTGAGAACACTCATCCGGCAGGGTTACTCCAGCCACTACCGATTCCAGATTAGAAGTGGGAAAGCATCTCCATGGACTTTATTTCAGGATTGCCCAAGGTCCAAGGGCGAGATTGTTTATATGTAGTAGTTGACAGACTGACCAAGTTTGCACATTTCTTCTCAATATCATCGGACTACTCGACAGCTCAAGTAGCTGAGTTATTCTTCAGGGAGGTCTTCAGGTTACACGGGTTACCTAAGACCATTGTCAGTAATCGGGATAGCAGATTCATGGGTGCCTTATGGCAGGAACTGTTCAGATTGGTGGGGACCGAGCTGGCTACTAGTACAAGTTATCACCCCCAGAGTGACGGGCAAACAGAAATAGTCAACAAGTGGATCGAAGGATATTTAAGGAACTATGTAGCAGGGCAGCAGCGAACCTGGATCAAATGGCTACACCTAGGGGAGTATTGTTACAATACTACCTATCACATGTCTATTAGGATGACTCCTTTTAAGGCATTGTATGGTTACGAGGCCTTGGACTATGCAGATTTGGCAGTTGGAGATAGTAGGGCTCCTAAGGCTAAGGATTGGATACAGGACAGTCAGGACATTCTGAAAATATTGAAGGAGAATTTACAAACAACCCAGAATCAATAGAAGTTGTATGCCGATAAACATAGGATTGAGCGGGGCTTTGAGGTAGGGGATTTAGTATACTTAAGGCTCTAGCCTTACAGATAGTCCTCACTTAAGAAGAAAGGAGCAGAGAAGTTAAAACCCCGCTTCAATGGACCATACAGAATAATCAGGAAAGTGGGAGAGGTGGCATATGAACTAGAACTTCCACAGGAAAGCAAAATTCACAATGTGTTCCATGTATCTAATCTGAAGAAGACCCTTGGGCAACACATTGCTCCATCCACCGAATTGCCTCCTTTAGATGATGAAGGACTGCTGATACTGATTCCTGAACGGATCATACAGACTAGAGAGAGGAAGCTCAGGAACAGGATAATCAGAGAATACTTGGTTCAATGGAAGGAACTACCACCAGAGGATGCCACTTGGGAAGGTGAACAGGCTTTGCAGCATCCCAGTTTGAAGTTGCTCGAGGACAAGCAATCTCAAGCGGGGAGGACTGTAATGTCCTCTTCCAATTAGGCCTTGAGGCGCAAAACCGCTAACCTATGTGATTCCTGTGGGTTCGAGCGGTTACTGACAGCTAGGGAATCAGCTAAGGACTGATGCCATCCATAGAAGATCTAGGGCATCATCATTAGGTCAAGAAGGGCCACCGGGGCCAAAGGCCACCTTCGTGCATGCCATCCAAGCATTATTTAATGATGCATGCACTCTTTAAGTCTCCATCCGCATGCATGCAAGTCAACGACAAATTAGAAGATAAAGTGACCTAATTAGGTCAAAGATTAGGGTTTGAGTAGTTGAACGTTATAAATAGAGGATAAAGCGAAAGGAGACTTCACTTTGGATTATGATTATTTTGGGAGCTCTTGGATAGTAGCACAGCGTGCCGCACGACAGTTGGGGTTGGAGACGGAGTCTTCAGCTAATGGGATTTCGGCAGTGAAACATCTGTCCTAGTCTTATTCAGGGTAAGCCATACAGGTTCACCACTTGTTCTTCATTCATTCATAAGTTATCCAGTATATGGTATAGATCGTTGTAGGGACACGTGTGCAGCCGTAAGGAGGGGGTTTTCAGCCAGAAAGCCCTAATCAGTTGCTGGGCCTTCAGATCTCAGCTTTACTCCGAAACTCAGGCACCATTCTCATCATCAGCATCATACTCCGGTACCCGTGATTATCAGATCCGTCCGTGCTCATCTGGAGCAGTTATCAGCAGTTTCGGGATCCCAGGGGCGTGAGCAGCTGTCTCACCAGAGCAAGTCGCTATCTTGCTTAGAAGTCTCAGAAATCCCGCATGTATCAGGCATTCTTTCCGGCACGGGAAGGCTATCAGCCCTGCAAATCGGCAGCTTCATCGGACACCTCCTTCACTGAAAGCGTCACCCTTTTCTGACTGGGGTTCTTGCTACTGGGGGTTTACCGGAAGCAGAAGAGATCTGCCCATCTCCGATCCAGTTCTCGGTGCTTGCATACTTTCTCTGAAGCAGTCTAGCCGGCTTATCAGTGGTAAGTGTTCATTCTATCTCACAAACCCTAACCCTAATTTTTCCTATAAAATAGGGATTTTTGCATGGCAATTTGCATGCCCAGTTGTATCAGCATATTTGCTTAGAAATAGAAAATATCGGGATTTGGGATATTACACAATAGCATGTGTCATTGAGTATTTAATATTTATACATTGAATGGTCACCTACTTAAATAGGCATGATTTTCGATACCAAATTCATAGTAAAAGTACCAAATGATTTTAACCAAGAGTTTCCAAGAACTACATCAACTTCCCAAGTATGGACGACTTTGAATTTGGATTGTTGGGGATATTTATTGATATAGAGAGGGCGATAGCATGGTTCATGGATTCATCCTGGATCATACCTTGCAAATGCATAAAGTTGTTTGGCACAATGACCGATATGGTGCTGAATTAAGTTGCTGTCTCCATTTGATCTCCATTTGAAACTTTGGTAGGATTACAACTTAAAGCGATATCTTTGTTTATAAACTAGTGAAATTTGCAAGGTCCCACGGAAAATAATATTGTTTCGAGGTCTTAAAATATCTCAGAAACTTCACTTTGTTTATCTTCTGTTTTTTTTTTCCAATTCGAGACCTGTTTAAGACTCTTACTTAACACTTACAAGGTTAAGTAATAAGATATTTCAAAGATATATTTTAAAATATTTTAATCTTTCTTGTATTCAGTCAGTTATCAGTTTAAGTTATAAATCTTTGCCTACATTAAATTGTTAAATCCTCTCTTCTCGACTCAAATAATGCTTCTTACTATAATGCTATTTCAAATTTTACATGGATGGGAGAGGGTTAATCTATTAAATATACAGAAAGTGTCCATGATTGGTAAATGTTCTGTTCAATGTTTTAGAGTGCATATCTCATTTTTTATTTACCATTTTAGATTGCTTTTCCATCCCTGCTTCAATTTTGGAAATGGGTTTCACATATTGAGTAATTATCTCGAATAGTGTTTTTGCATTGGAACTGGTCTTTAAGTTAAATACATATCTTCTATATTTTGGTATTCTGTGTTCTCACATGGTTCTATCCTTCTTGTGCTTGAGAATTTCAGGATGGTCGTGTTAATGTGTTTTACTCAACTCCAACTATTTATACTGAAGAAAAATATGCATCCAATGAAAACTGGCCTTTGAAGACAGATGACTTTTTCCCGTAAGAATTTTGTTGAAATTGATTTCTAATGTTTGTTATTTGTTTAAATTGGGCTGTTTGTTGAATTATATGATCATAAAGGTTGCACTTACCATGAGAAGTATGTGCTCAAGTACAGTGACATGCATGGTTTAGGTCAGTGGAAAGAACATATGTGGTTGTTAAAAGGTATCAAGTCTTAATCGTTAGTAAAGCATTTGACATGAATTAAAGCCACATAGTAACCATTATCTGCATTGGTGCTAACAGTTAATGATGTAAATTTTTTAATTGGTAATTGCCTATATAATTTTCTTTTGAAGGGATTAAGGGTGGCATGCATGCCACTCATAATGCCACTATTTATGATCTACTCTATTTACTTTCTTAAAAGTAAGCTCATCAACTAGCCTAATAGTCAACAAGAACTCTTTGAGTGATGTGAATAGACGATGTAAACAGACTCGTTTTTAGTCCATCCCTAATGAGGCATTGCCCTTTCTGTCATCATATTTAAAAAATGGGATGTTCTTATAGAATCTCTCCAACAAGAAACTCATGCAACTCACCATTTCATATGCAAAGGGATGGCATCACTTGCTTAACTCTTTTTAATTTGGGACTTGGGCATGCTACCGTCATTGTTATGACAGGAGAGCATCCTCCTCTTAGATATTTCGTTCCTATGATTATCTAGAGAGATAATATCACAGCTATTATATAGAAAGGAGATATGTCACATTCTCAATGGTTTCCACCAGTACATGCCACATATACCTCCCATGGTCAACACCTAGGGTATCAAGGAATGGATTCTTGGGTAGGGTTTCATCTCTCTCTCGCATTATGTAGAAAAGAGAGGTATCACATGCCTAATGGTTTCCATTAATGCAGGCCAAGTCTATCCCCTATGGTATAACCCTTTTATAGTGAAGTGACCAGAGAAGCCTATCCTATAACACCACTTGGCTGACCTGTATGTGATCAGTGACAGTTTATGGATACATATTGGCTTAGTCTACACTTGAAGCTTTTACCAATTATGGAGTAGAAAGTTAGAAACCAAACTTAGTGTAATCGAGGTGCAAACCCCACTTTGGCATTGTGATCAAACGTTGGAAACTATACATTTGAATTATCATAAAATGTTAGTAAGATTGCTAAGAAAATTTAGCTTGAAAAATAACTTCATTGTGACATGCCAAATTGCCTTATAAGAAGTGAATGCTAAGAATTCATGGCCTCTACAACAACCATGGCCATTTTTAGGATGTATCTTATTCTTCTTCTTTGGGTGATATCATTCTTTTGGGTGACATCAGACCCCCAATGGCAATCTTTAAAGGTTGATTCATGACCTAATTGAGGATGACCTTACCTCCATATGTTCGACATTGAGATTTATGCATTGATGACCACTTTTTGTCTCATATTCTCTAGAAGGCCGCCCTTGACTCCTATTCCCACACCTTCCATTACTCCAAGTCTATTCACCCTTAGGTATTTGTTGTATGAACTACTGATATGATGGAGAGTGTAGAAGGATTCCCTTGACTCCTATCCCACACCATCCCTTACCCCAAGTCTATTCACCCTTAGGTATTTGTTGTATGAACTACTCATATGATGGGGAGTGTAAAGATGTAAACAACACCTTTAGTTTTCCCTCATACACTACCCATCATTTGGTCCAGTTGTTTCTAGAGAGATTGTCTTATTTGATGCAAGAAACATGAGTTCCTTACCTTGAGGTGTGAGCTCTAGTGCTACTTTGCACCTACCCTAAGACCTTTTGTTATCACCAACCTTGTAGTTGGCTATGTATGATGGATCCAGGATGGATGGTAGAGGAGAAAGCAACTAGGGAGGTGGAACCAAGACTGCCTAGACTCCCGAATGGATGGTTGTCATGTCAATCAAGGCAGTCTTCGCTTTATGTTATCTAAGTCCAAGACAACAACGGGGGAGACTCGGATCTGCTCCCGACAGGAGAGATCAGACCTAGACACCAGAACAAATCAAATGCACTTTGAGGTACGTAAGGTGTAAGGTGTTCAGAAACTCTAGATCTACAGTAGGATTCAGTAGATGGATCAGGACCTCAGCAATGTATTGGCTGATCCAAAGCAGTAATTGGATGACCTTTGGGGAAATGGTTAGATCTAGGGTTTTGGTACTAGCAACTAAAGAAGATGATCTCTGCCTTGGGAAGCGTAACCGAGGCAAGATGGGTAGGAAAATAGTTGGGACTATCTAGTACTTGGTTGACAGACTCAATGAAGAAGGTGACCAGGTGTGATTGTCTGAGTCATCAAGGAACAACCAATTTTAAGGGGAAAAGGTCAATTCAGGGCTAGCGCTAGGGATGGGAGATCAATGCCTTTCATGCATTGGGAAATGGAGTCAGTATACACCCAGCGTTGAGGTAAACCCACCTAGGGTAGACCCTGATCTGTGGACCCAGATAAGTGTTTTGGTCCAGATGGCTCAGTTTGGGTAGAAATTTAGTCAAGGAAGGCTAGCGCTAGGGTTGGAGACGACATATTTGTGGATCTGAGGCCACCAACAGACAATCAGCTCAGCGTTGAAGGTGAAATGGGACCAGGAGGGGCTGATCTACACACTTGGTTCAAAGAAATTTGGAAAAAATCAGATCTTGAAAAAAGTCAAAGTTGATGATTGAGGATGAGAGGGTGAAAAACTGATTTCTTCAGATCTAGGGCAAGGAGGCTGAATCTAGCTCAACGTTAGGGGTGTTCTGGAGTGCTCAGGACCTGATCTATTAGCCTAGCCTGTCAGATTTCGGAAACAGTAAACTCCGGAAAGGTCCAGTTTTCAGTGATGGTGCTTAAGGCTGTTTTCAGTCTAAAACTCAGATCTAGGTCACACTGTCATGAATCTAGACAACGTTGGGAGTGATTTGGATTGTGTGGGATCCGATCTATCACTCTATGAAGTCAAAAATCAGAAAAAGTCAAAACCCTAGCAGGTCAAATTTTCAGTGGGGGCCCTATGTAGTTTTTAGACCAAAATTTAGATCTAGGTCAGACCAGTAGGAATTTGACCAGCGTTGCAGTAGATTCAGTGAACGGGAGGCCTGATCTATGAAACCCAGCAGTGGTTTGGCCAAAGATAGGACGGTTCCCGGATTTAGTATTTTTTAAGGGTTTTTTAGTATTTTGAGGGTTTTCAGAAAAATGGAAGGAAAATAGGTACAATGGATTCATATTTGTTAAAGAGAAGAGAATTACTTGTTGGATCGTACTTGGAAATGCTTGTAGAAGTCTTAACATTGATGATCCTTGCTATCTCGATCAATTCTGGAAGATCCAAGTGATTTCTATGACGAATGTAAGCCTCAAGCCACTAATGCGCCCCCTACCCTGCATGAGCAAACGTCAACAATATCAGATTTGCTAAGACATGATAAAGAAACTGTTAGAATATAATCCGTTAGGGTTATATAATGTAAATAAATAAATAAATAAATAGTAGGAAGCCAAAAAGGCTGAGCGGAAGGTGAAACCCAACCGCCATGTGATTTGTATAAATATAGGCATTTGCATTGGAATAATAATCAATCGGGAGTTATTACCAACAAGTGGTATCAGAGCGCTGCCATAACTCCTGCCTGTTGCCAGTCTGCCCATTCCTGGCATTCTGCTTGCCAGTCCATTGCCAGACTGCTCCATCAGTCTGCTAGTCGAGTCGCATGCAGTGTATGCGTTACTCTTCCATCTGCTGCGTTTATTCTTTGCTAAAATTTTTGAATTACCTAACCCTAAGTTGAATTTCCCCACCGTTCTCTGCGTTGAGTATATGCTTTGAGGTATGCTTGCTACTGGAGTATATCTGCGTTAGTTATTCCACTTGATGAACGCCCTCTGCGTGATCTCTAGTGCGTTGAAAACTCTGGAGTGTAACCCTAATTTTGTATAAGAAGTTCTTTTGGGTAATTGTATGTGTTCCCGGATCAAGAAGTTAGCACGTATGATGCCAACGGAAACGTTTGGACTGCTGTCGTTGATCTTCCTCGTAGATTTTACAATTTTGAATGCGCTTCACAGCATGGCGACCGAATTTTTGTGAATGCTCGACCTGACAACTCTCAAATTTCTTATATGTTTCAACCGTCAACTGGGCGGTCTGTTGTAGTGGACGTTCCAGAAGCCTTTACGGGCAAAGTTGTATCTGCTATAACGGTGGAGATCTGAAATCGGTTCTAATCAAAGCCATCTGATTTTTCTGGTTGATAAATGGTGTATGAGAGGATGGGATTTGTACACCTTATTATTTTTTAATTATTTTTGTGCAAAGTGTGAAGCCGTGATATGCTGCCTTGAACGCCGGTGATTGTGCTCGCACCAGAGCTGGCTTGCTTTCAGGTCGTTTATGGTGTCCTGCAATTGGACGCCCTTGTGGCCGCCTTTACTGAAGCAATCACTTATACTCTCCTGCGTGAACCGCAAATCTCTGGGATCGACAGCATCGTCTTTTGCAGAACGTGGTGGATTCGACATGGTTGTGCCGCCTACTAGAGTTTGATGAAATATTAATTATAATGAATATAAGATGCAACGTTTTCCCTTCCCAGTCCACCGAGATGGCTGCAATTTCACATTAGCTACATGTTTTGATCTCCTATTTTGTTGAAGAGCGTGCTGTGTGAAGCGAGCTGCATTGAAGGCTACGTTGAAGCTTGCTGAAGCCAACGTGGAACTGGACCTGAAGCATGGAACGTAAACCCTAGACTCTCCATCTGTGTTTTCATAACTATTGTGATTGCGGCATAAAGATAATGATTGTTGCATAGAGATCGTGTCTCGTGAAGTTGTGTGAAGACTGAAGTCACATTGAGGCTGCCATTTCGCTGCACAACATTGGCGCTACGTGGAGGTGACTGATATATATCATACTGACTGATATATATGCTGCGTGGAGGATGAATGCTGAAGACTGATGCGTTGATTACTGCGCTGGAGAAATAATGTATGCTGCTTGTGACTGATATGTATATGCTGCGTACTGAAGATATATGAGCGTGGAGGTAAAACGTTTTTGTTCATTGAAATACAAAAACCCTAATTTTGCCCTAATTTAGTGCTGGAGTGTGAGTGGTACATTTTGCAAACTTTTTCATTTGTGTTGAATGAAAGAGGCCCATGAATGCTGTCATGAATGTTGTGACTGTTGTGTATGAAGTATGATGCGGCTTACCAAGTGACATTTGAATTAATTTGAAGGTTATTTTTCACCCTATAAAAGGGCTGCATAATAGACCACGTTTACAGCATTTGAGCTATCATTATTTTTGCGGGCAGAGACAAACATTGAGCTCAACATGGGAGCTGAGTGAAGTGACTATTGATTTGAATTAATTTGAAGATTTTCATGTGTATGAAGTAAGAATAATGCGGTTGTATGACCCGACTTTTGTATGAGCATGGTTGTTGTCGATTAATGAATTGTGATGACCGAGTTGAAGAAAGAAGAGTGCTGCAAACATCCACTTGAAGACTGAAGTTGTGACCACATTCTACGTGAAAGTAGATTCTGCCCATCATGTTGACTGCATAAAGTTTTGATTTTGAAATCTGCGAAGAGTTGAGATAATTGTTGACTGTTGGTTGTAATATTTTCTCTGTCATTGTATCATTTTTAAAACTTGAAGTTGAGATTGTAATTCACCTTGGCAGAGACTATAGACCTGCAAGGTTATTATTTTTTCTATTTCTCTTTGTCATATCAAGTTTATTATTGTAAACTAACAGTTGTAAAGATGCACTCTTTGGCATCTAGTATTGGTGCTTCCCTAGCTGGCAAAGACCAATCCAAAGACCCTTCCAAGGAAGATTGCAGCAAGAGAGGACGAGGAAGAAGAAATTTCAGAGGCAGAGAGGGCAGAAGCAAAAGATCAGATTTGCAGTGCAAACGTTGTGGAAAGACTGGGCACACATCGGATCAGTGTTGGGCTTCATGGGACTCCATCAAAGACAAGCATAACCAGAAGAAAGATGACCAAGATGCTAGTAAATCTTCTGATTCTGCTCATTGTATTGTTGCAAATTGTAATCTTGGAATTAATGAAATGACTTCTCTTTCATTTTATAAAGATTGTTAGCTGCTTGATACTGGTGCAACATCACATATGACATTTAGAAAAGACTGTTTTGAAGAACTGAATGAAACAATAGATGGCATAGTTTACTTTGCAGATAA
>LPNX011210323.1:576795-634223 GCA_001517045.1 Pseudotsuga menziesii
ACCAACAGAAACTAAATGTTATAGGAAAGTAAAAAGAAGTAATCATAGATCACAATGAAACTAATGAAAACCCCCTGATCCAAGACGAAGATAATCGAACGAGTTGAAGTCCCCCTGTAAAAACGCTCCAGCCAAAACGCCCTCCTATAGACAAGACAATGATAGTAGAAAAAATATAGATCTCACATGAATTTCCACAATGCTAGGAAGCAGAAGACTATCCAATCACCATTTGAGAACATTAGATGCAAAGCAGATCCAGAAAATATCCAAGGAAAAATCTTTCTGTTATTCAGATCCAAGAGCCAAAGACCCCTTACAAATGAGAAGCTCTCTCCTTTAAATAGAAATGAGAGAACCAAAATCCTAGCCACTTCCAAAACGAGTGGCTAAGATTAAAAGATAAAATATTCTAATCAATGGTTGAAATGAGCTCAACATACAATACATGGATCATTATAACCATAAAGTACCAAAGTGGACTAAATCACCCATAAAGAGGGTACCCCACTCAACAAGAAATAAATGAAGCACATGGTGGGTCCATGGAGTGTTAACTAACTCCCTATGGGTGCCCCATGGCACAATAAAATAAAAGAATAGTTTAATTCTTTGACTTTATGCCTCCTTGAGGAAATCGTGAGCCTCCCAAAAGCTCCATAAAATAATATAAAAATGCCCAAAAAATAGCTGTGGGCCCAATCAGGTGTTGCAACTGCTGGAGAAGGTGCGGAGGACATCACTCTCATTATCACGACTCATCCCATGTCATTTCCTTGCCTCAGTAGCCCAAATCGATTTCTTCAACAACCATTTAATCATTTTTTAATCTGCCTAGGGAAACGTGAAATTGCCAAAATAGCCTCCTAGGGTGCCTGCGTTGTCAAACTAAGCCCACCAGGCTCTTTGGGATGGGGGTACTATGGTACAAACAAGTGGTTGCACCCCTATGCTCCATACAACGCCCTAGGAGATCCAAATAAAACATCTCCCTGCTCAGACACATCAACCTGTGAAGCAAAACTGCATCAGAAAGGTAAAATGAGCTTGATCATCTCTGCAAGTGCCCAGAACTGAAAATAAACTGTCTCATTAGATTCAAAGAGTCCAAATCCATCTAGGGTGTATACTCATACCCTTTCCAGGTCTCTGCCTAATCATCAACAACATCCAATAAACAATATAATCACTTGTAAATGACCAGATACCAATAATATAACTCAGACTATCATCCATCTGCTGCAAGTGCTGCAAGTCTAAGACATGCTCTACAAATCATTTAAGCAACAATCACAACAAGTAGTAATCATTTCACTGGCGGTACATCAACCAAATACATATATAGGGCTTTATTTATTATTACTCAGACTAGACTTTCAGGACTATACTCACTTCATAGTTGTAGTCACTTTTCTAGTGAAGTGTGAAGGATAAAATTGACAAGGCTAGGGAAAAAGATGACTTCCTACTTAACATCATGACACTTTAGATATGGAAGGGGAATACTCACTATAACCAATGCCGGCCAAACAACAACACAAGGAATGGCAGTGCCTCACAAATGGTTGAGTTGTTTAGAGAGTGCTTATTCAACTTAGGCATCATGTCTACATCAAGTTTGATCCAAGTTCATTAGGATCATCAATTTTATTTCCATGGCCCTTTTTGGCCTATATGACCCTTTGGGACTTCACCAGTGCTTAAAAGCACAACTAATCACAGCTTTCATCCGGGACATATTTAAATTTATAAGGTCAGCATATATTTAACCATTTCTTTTTTGGACCTTTTCTTATACCCTTCAAGGGGTATCTTAGCATTTCATTGCTCTTGCCCTTTTTCACATATGTTAAGAAACACAACTTTAGCATTTTCATTTTCCATGGGCGCATACAAACATTTCCAATACAGGTAGTACATGAGCTTTCAGTTTTAGCCAACAACATCTCAAGTGACCACGGGGAGTTCTGAACAGTGCCAAACATCGGGACAACCGACCTGAATGATTTAGGCATACAATCCAACTCACCAAAGGCAAGTTCTGTCATCAACTCAGAGCCGAGACACAATATAGACAGGGAGGTTTGTCCAACAAAAGTGCTAGCGGGGGGAAAAGGTCCTCCATGCCATAAGTCAAGAAGTTAGTCGGGTTGAAAACAAAACTGGAAGGTAATGAATGGGTGGAGATAGTGAAAGATGAAGCCAACACTAGCAAGCCAAAACAATGGTGGGAATGACTACCTCTATTCTCCCTAAGGAGGGTAAAACCAATGAGTATAGATCATGAACTTCAAAGTCAGAGTAGGGACATCAATACATAATACAAATACATCCAAGTCCATATAATTTCGACCGCCACATCGTGACACCACACGCTAATACATGTCACAAAATTTAGTATAAGAGCAATGATAACCATAACACAATGATAAAAGTTGAGTCATAATCATGCATATAATCCATCTGAAACATCATATGTCCAATGAGAAAGCATTGATATAAATCTGGGCATCAATAACTGCTCTGTAATGACTAAATGGCTACATCTATCCTCAGATCTAAGTGTCCTGAGACTCAATCCTGACATGGGAGAGTACAATAGTCCACCAATACAATAATGATCCGACAAAACTGCTCATCTCAGCATCTCATATGTAAGAGATCTGGCTGAAAAATGTACTGTATATGAAAACTAGAATATGGTGGCCCGACTACTATATATGTGATAACACCTTTTGGCATACCGTTTTTCCCACCCTCAAACTGATTACCAAACCTAGATCTCTTATATAGATTGACTTTATGATGTCCTAGAGTAGTCCCCTATGCTTGTTTCTTGTCCAAGAAACTCTCACTTATTTACCACTAGAGATATTGAGAGAAATATTCAGATACTAAGCATCAACAAAGGTACGAAGGGGAAGAGATTCAAGTTGAATTCCTCAAAATGGAGTGGAATCGTGCTTTTATCTATTGCTGATATCTTCAATGATATAGTGTGCTTGAATTTTCCTTCAGCTTGGTCTCAAAATATTATCCACCCTATTTATAAGTTAGGTGACAACATTGATCCAAACAACTAGAGGACTATGATTGGCCACACTTTTTGCAAGCTCTATGCTACATTCTTGGACACGTTGCTTTCTAAAGTTTAAACAACTAGAAATGGGTAATTTAGCACCAAAGGTCAAGTGTGCTTCAAGGGATATTATCAAACATAGATCACATTCTTACCCTTCAAATATATCCACATCGAATGAACCCTAGGGAAGCCCCCCTTGACCTTGAGAGATGGTCAAAAGAGAGAAGTTTCAACTGAGGTGACAATGGTGCATTCTTCTAAGGTTGCTCCTTGGTAGCACTATTGGATTGGGACTTTCCACCAAAGTGATAAATCAAGCTATAATACGAGTTATACATATCATTGACGTAATAATTACCCCTAAGAAAAAATAGGTGCCATGCAAAGTCACCTTATCCAAAACAATATAAAGTTTAAACCCTAACCAGGTTAGGAATAAGTGGTCCAATCCTCAACCATGAAAGTACAATTTTTTAGGGTTTCCTTGAATTGCAAGCCTCGAGCGATCAGTTGGGATCAAAAGCAGTGATCTCACTTGTAATGAGTCTGTAAAAACAGTAGCATATGCTCTCCCTCTGCACTTAGTGTGATCAACTGGGATCAGAAACTTTGGTTAGTTTAAGTTCGTGCTTGTGATGATTGTTGATTTTTCTGAGCAACATCGAGAGTCATTCTCTTAGGAGAATGGAGACACCTGGTCCAGGACCAAGGTGTGGACCCAGTCCAACACTGGGGGGGACTCAACCTTGAGTTGAGTAACCATTCTGTTGAATGGTAGACATCTAGTCCGAGACCAAGATGTGGACCCAGTCCAACATTGGGGGGACTCAACCTAGAGTTGAGTTATCATTCTGTTGAATGATGATATCTGGTCAAGGACCATGATATGGACCCAGTCCAGTAATGGGGGGACTCAACCTTGTGTTGAGTGACCATTCTGTTGAATGGTAGACATCTGGTTCAGGCCCATGATGTGGACCAGTCTAGTACTGGTAGACTCAGCGTAGTTCTGAGTAGCCATTCTTTTGAATGGAGGCACCTGGTCAGTTACCAGGACTCAACTCGGGGCCATTCTCTTGGAGAATGGAGGCGCTTGGTCTGTTACCAAGTATTTAACTTAGTGTCAAATTATGCAGCCTATGGCTGAGGCACCTGGTTTGTTACCAGGAAGGCACTATAAGCCCTAGACTTGGTCTAGGCATGTGTGACACTTTGACCTTTGATCAATGGGCTTCGTGGTCTTCTCCAAGGCTTAGCTACCCTTGTTCCCTAGTACCTGATCTTGGTGTCACACAGAGTGTGAGTTAAAAGCATTAGTAATTCTCTCTGTTTATGATGATGTACTTTGAGTGGTAATGAAAGAGCACCTTGACCACTTTCCAGGGGAACTTGAAGAAGGCTGAAAGCAAAAGTAAAAAATACATAAGGACTTTTGGACCACAGTTAAAAGGATCACAGGTAAAAGTCAAAAATACATAAAGGACTTTTGGACCACAAGTAAAAAGTAAAAAATACATAAAGGAATTTTTGGAAGGCTAAAGGTAAAAGTGAAAATTAGAAAAGAATAAAATAAAATTATTTTGTTCTTTCTAATTTTGGCCCACTTACAGGTGACTCAAAGGATATAAAAGAAGATCAATCCATTTCATTATCACACACTTGTTCACATAGGTACAACTGCTCCAACTGAAGATTTCACAGGTTTTTGGAGAGAAGGATATTTGTCTAATGGTTATGCCTTAACATGGATGAGTCTAGCTAGGGCACCCATTCTTATTGCAACAACCCTAAACTAGGGTTTCTCCCTTGATGAACAACGACAACAATTCTCTCTCTCTCTTCATGAGTTAGGGTTTCTTCAACACCCTCACGATCTTCAGATCTTCCTCACGGCTGCCCCACTAGTTCATAAACAGGGTCTTCATCCTCCACGGGCAGGCTACCATCTTCACGGGCAGTCTGCAAATCTTCACATGCTGCCTCTCCTTCACCTTCGGCAACCCTCCTCTATCTCTGTTCACTCACAGCAAGCCCCGTAGGGCTTGGGCAGGCTGCCCTTAGCCCTGGCACCAGCAGGCTGCCTTCCGGGCAACTCCTTGAGGGTCTCGACCCTTCTACCAGCAGACTCAGCAGTCTGAGCAGGCCCTAACAGAGCTAGGGCAGACTGTTGAGAAGCACCCAGCAGGCCGAAAGGTCACGGGCAGACTGCTGGTAAGCTTGCACAGCAATCCCTAACCCACGGGAAAACACTCTGAGCAGTCGCAGATCAACTCGGGAGGGCTAGGGCAGCAAAAGAGCAGTTCGAAAGGGCTTGAACAGAACAACAGGGAATTCGAGCGGCTTCCTGTGTATTCGGGCAACAACAATTTAGGCCCGGGAAGGTCAAACAAGGGCTCAGGCAGGTACAAGATTCCCTCGGTCAGGCACAAACCATCCTGGGTAGATCTGGGCAAGCTGCCATAAACTCGGGCATGTTGTGTTTGATCCGGGCAGCCACGAGCAGCTAGAAGACCATCTCGGGCAACAGAACTTGTCCTTCAGGAAGATGATGCAGGCAGAAATTGAGATCGGGCAGCAGACATAGGTTTCATGGGCAGCTAGGGCAGAAATCCCTAAAGTGTAATTTTCTGGAAATTTATCTTCTTGTGAAATTCTTATCTGTGGAAAATTTATTTGTGGATCTATTGAACAAATCCATTAGGGTTTGATTTCTTGTACTTGAAGAATTATTATTATCTTAGAATTCTGAGATTGAAGAAAAACTCAGTCATCTCATTTTCAAAGATGAACTACTAATGCTTTTGGGGTTTTTCTCCTTTAAAGGTTTCCCCAGTGAAAAACTCTTGTGTACCGTGTGTTGATGTGGTTGATGTTGTTTTTACTGCACTTGTCATTTGTTATGAGTTAGTCTGCAAATTTTTTAAGTATTCATGTTAAAGCTAAAATTCAACACTTCACCCTCCGAAGATGAACAAGCTATATTTGAGTCTGTATTTAGAGTTTTGATTCATATAGGTTGGGAGTCCCAGAAGCCTGAAAGTAAAGAACTATTAGACAAAGGACTCAGAACCTTCTAAGAGCCCTTGGGCATGCCCAAGGGATCTTAGAAGGTTATATGAGTCCTTTGTCTAATAGTTCTTTAATTTCATTTGCACAGAATTCTCTTTTGAAGAGAGCATCATGAGAAAACTATCTAAAAGGGGTATCGGGAAGATTTCCTCTTCGGTGGAATGAGGTATCCCCTTGTGGGTTTGTGGAGGTGAAACCTGGGCCACTTCGGGGGAGAGACATCATGTACAAACTTACTCCTTTGTTTCTGAGCTTTAGTCTCTCAAGGTATTTTCTGCAGGCAGGGCAATCTGCATGCTGACCTTTATGCTCATTGTTGTGAACACCTGAAGGCTGAAAAGGAAAGATAGGAAGAAGAACAGGGTTCAAAAAAGGCTGATTTTTTAGAAGTAGTATTTACAAAGGAGGATTTTACAAGAGGTGGAGCAAGCCGAGGAGAAGGAAACACTTCAAGAAATCTGAAAGAGTTTGAAAATCTGTCAAAGACAAAGGGTTTAGAAAGAGAGAGTTGGGGGTTCTTGTTTTTGTCAAAATTTCTTAACTCTCTGTATCTGACCGCCCATTGCTTTGTGTAACTGATGCCAGTCCAGTCAAATGTAATAGGAGTGGAATTTTTAGATCTATCAGTTTCCACCATGTTTAACAGGAGCGAACTTTCATGGACTTTGGGTGTAAGAGGAGGAAGAGAATCATTTCCAAAGTGGATGACAACCAGAGATTTAAGCTGAACGATTTTAGAGTCAGTATCCATATTAAATCCAAGAGGACGAATGTATGCTTTTAATAAGTCATAGATGTAGGGATCATCCAGGCTAACAAAATACTTAGGAAAGATAGTGCCAAAGAACGAGCCATTGTGCAAGGGGCCTTCAAAACCTCCAATTAAAGCAAAAAATTCTAAGTGACGGGTATCCAAGACACAACATAGAGAAGAGACATTCATATACGACTGAGCCAATGGGATGAGTCCTAATTTGACAATGCCTAGATGCACATATTTGTAATATCTTTTGATTTTTTCCAGTCTATTTGTTCTTTATCGATCAAATTGACGTGAATGGGCTCTTTCTGGTGAGTGAAGTTTATGTCTAAGGAACTGACTTTAATTTGTGTATTGAATTTATACTGCCACCACTTCATTTTATAAACCTCAGAGGGAAAGATCTCAGGCAATTTCCAGTCAAGGGAAGGTATTGTATCATCAATGGTTATTATAGAAGATGAAGCTCCAAAAGTTTGAAAGGATGATCTCCTTTCAGCCAGAGAGAATGTAGTCTGATCTGCAGACTATCAATCCAGGGAAAAAAGCCCAATAGAGTCCATCGAGGGGTCCATGGAACACTTACCTAAATCGGGCTGTAAAGGAATAGTTTTGGGCTCTAGGGTATCCTACAAGTCTGCTAAGAGACAACTTCAATGGACTTATGAAACCTTGATCCTACGGCTATAGCCACAACAACTTCAGAATGGACTTGGATACCACAACTATTCCACACAGACACCTTTGCAAAGATAAATGAACTCTTTGAAACCAAATTACCAATACACATAAATATGTTCAAAATTTATGACTGAAACTTGATTATATTGAAAAGTTTCTGAAACTTACAGGAATTAAGAAGATGATACTACTATCGCGCTGGCTCTGATACCAAGAGATGCCAAGACCACTAGAAAAGAAATCAAAGAACTATTATGCCAAGACTCAAATGAAAGTAAAGAACTATTAGACAAAGGACTCAAAGAACCTTCTAAGAGCCCTTGGTCATGCGCAAGGTCTCTTAGAAGGTTCGTGAGTCCTTTGTTTAATAGTTCTTTAATTTCACAAGAGAAGCCAAGACCACTTGCGGCGACTTCAACAGATGCAATTTCTAAGACTTGGTTCCTTCATATATGGGAAATTGGTGCCGTTGAGATTTCAGACATCAGCTACGCCAAAGCTTACTTTTAGGCTTTTGGGACTCCCAACCTATATAAATCAGAACTCTAAATATAGACTCAAATATAGCTTGTTCGTCTTCAGAGGGAGAAGATCATCACAAGCACAAACTTAAACTAACTAGAGTTTCTGATCCCAGCTGATCACACTAAGTGCAGAGGGAGAGCATACACTACTGGTTTTACAGACTCATTACAAGTGAGATCACTGCTTTTGATCCCAGCTGATTGCTCGAGGCGCAAAGGGAGAGCATACACAACGCTCGACACACAGAAAAATGCAGAAAGCTCACTAGACTCAAATGCACCCGCCCCCAAATGAGGAGAGGAGCACCTTATTTATACAAAATAAGCCGGTTAACCGGTGACCCGAAACTCACAGCTAAAGATAAAAGATTGGATTCGGATCTCATGGCAGTGGATGAAATCACACCTTTTGTTGGGTAAGTCACCCAAGCCATGTGAAGGAATCTACAGACTGACAACGGACTGGAATTTTTACATAGTTGAGCTACTGTTAGCGGCCCATGACGCTTTCCATTCTTCATTGTCATGATTACAAATACATGGGTTTTCCCCACATTTACAACTAGCGAATCTGTCAGAATCGCTGTTAGAACCAAATTCGGTATCCGGAAATAAGCAATTTGAAAAACATTGTTCTACATCGAATTCAAACATAGTTTCATTAGGAACACAACATAATTCTTCTTGGAAAATGGATTCAACCATAAAGTTTACAGGGATCCTTTTTGTATGAATAATATTCTCTAAGAGGTGGCCATTTTGGTCCATTCTTCTGTATTTCTGCTGAGTTTAAATAGTGGGTTCAAGAAGAGAGTATGTTCCTCCCAAGTGTCGTAGCTTAAATTTAAACCACATGTGGTTTTGGTGTGCGACGATCATATATGTTTGGAGGTGTAAAATGAAATTGGCTCGTCATTGAACCCAATCTTTTCTTGGACAGAACTTAACAAGGAATACTTCCGTCCATCCTGACCATTGTTGCTGCACCATAGTAGAAGGATCTCCACAGATTATTATCTCTCCTTGTTCTCTGCAGGACTGCAAGATGAGGTTGCAACTATTCCAAGCATAGTTTTAAAAATCGGAATCAGACTCGGAATCGGTCGAGGGTCAACTCGGAATTAGAATCAGAATCAGTAATGAATTGGTCATAAATCGGTCGATTTGAATTTAGTGAATCAGTTTGCTAAAATATACATAAAATATTTAAATTTTAAAGAAAAACAACATTTTCAAGATTATAATCCATGATTCTAAGGCATTGAAGACAAAATATTCAAAATCTGCTCATGTATATACCATATAAGAGTCAATATATCAAAATGGCACAAAGTGTACTGTAGTCTGGACTTTGTGTAATACATATCTAGGATACTGGAACTAAAACAAAATATATAATCCATGAGGCTTAGGCCCTATATAGTAAAGGCTATATGGCCTGTAGAGTCCAAAAAACATGCTACATAGTCAACTACATAATACATCATCAATAATCATCATCAAACTCAACAAAGTCAACACCAACTGCACCACTGCTAGAACTAGAGCTAGAAGTTTGGAGATCAATACTTACATCGTCCTCTGTTGAAAGAGGTTCACTAGATTTTTTGAGGAATGGCTGGCATAGAAGTGAACCTTCGGAACAACTGGCCATTTCAGAGGGCCCAACTTTTATGTTGCCTTTATCAGTATGAAAATCTTCTTCCATTTTGATTTTCGCATCATGAGGAGTGTCTTCCTTAACAACTGTTTTCACTTGATCTCCAGGTTCTAGTTCAAGATCTGGACTCACTTCAACAGGAAACTATTTTATGTTATTTCCAAATTCAGAATATTCACCTAGGACACTTGATATGGCTAGGAACCCAGTAGAAAAATTACTTTTCACACATTTATCTAGTTGATAATGTGGACCTTTGGGAAGAACTTGTGGCAAAAAAGGTGCAACATCTTTAGCCTCTTCCACATTACAAATGGGGTTTTTGGTTGAAGAGATTTTTGTAGTTTTTGGTGAACATATAATAATAAAATCCTCCTCCTTCTGACAGCTTGAGTGTGCTTCAATTTCCTTGGCAGTTGGAATGCTTTGGCTTGCATGTGACGTTACAAAAGAATGCCCTGGTGTTATAGTAAGGGGGATGAAGAAAATGCCTCTTGTGAAATTCTTTCTTCAGCAGTGAATCTTTTTGGAGGCTCCCCCTTATGCAGAGAAATGGAGGAAGAATGGTCCAAAGGGCCATACTCAACAACCATATCCGCATGTTCTACACCAGCTAAACACAAACTATTTCCTAGAGAAGAATGGTTGCAGTATCCATTTGCAATTGGTACAATGACAACTTGCATAGGTCCCACCCAACAAACCGGCCGGTTTGGGTCGTGAATCAGCCGAGCAGGTTGGTTCGGTACCGAACCGATTTATCAGCCGGTTTGAACCGGTTTGGTAACGAACTAGTGAATCGGTCGGTTTTGATTCCGATTCAACCGATTTTTTAAACAGTGATTCCAAGTTAAGAAACCTGGACCAAGATCCACATAAAACAATTCTCTACCATCTGTATAGGTTGTGTCAATCCAGACATGATTGAGTTGTTGTAGCTGGTGCAGAGCATTTTCTAAGCCTTTAAAGGCTTGTTTTTCCCATCTTTCCAAGATCTGAATTTTCATTGGAGAGGCATTTATTTGCTGAATCAAAGAGGGTGCCAGATATTTATTTGTTTATTTTTTGCTAGCGCAATTAAAAAATCCTCTCTTTCTTCTTCTGACAAAGGGATCTTTGAAGATCTGAAATTTGGATTTTTTATTTGAAGAGCTGGATTCTCTAGAGCTGAACATATTGAGGCTTGGTCTTTCCTGTAGTTCTTCTTTGGTTAACATATCAACAACAAAATTAAAATAACTGGGTTTATACACAATCTTAAAATCGAAAGTTTTGCAACCAAAGAAACCATTTTAAAATCCTAGAACTATTTTTAGCCATACAATTTTCATTTTTGAATATTCTGGGAATTATTTTCAAATTTGTTCTAACAATAAACTTGACTGGCTTCAACTAAAGCTTAAAATGATTTACAGTCTTTTTGACTGCAAAGATTTCTTTGTGGCTTGACGAATAATTGATTTCTGCATTCTTGAATGCTCCTAAAGCATAGCCGCATATTTCTTCTTTCTCTCCACGTTTTTCTATAAGTATACCTCCCCAAGATTTATTGGAGGCATCTGTTTCGATCACCATTTGACTAGAACCTTGTGGGAGTGAGAGTGGAGGAAGTTGTTTCACTTTATCTTTGATTTGTTTGACTGCATCCGTCATAGCTTTGTCCCACTTTGGGGGATTTTTCTTTAGTCGTTGCTGCAACAGATGAATGTCATTTGCTTGTCCTTTGTAGAACGGCCTGATATAATTTAGACTTCCCAAAAATCGCTGCAATTGAACCTTTTCCAAGATTTGATCAGGGAAGTGAGCAAAAACCTTCAAGACATGTTCTTGAAGAATCATCTGTCCTTTACTTATTCTGTACCCTAGAAATTTAATATCTTTTTTGCCAATTTCCATTTTGTATTTTGACAGAACCAGACCATGTTTGAAATCTAAAGAATAAAATTCTTGAAGACGTTTTAAATGTTCCTGCAAATTTCTTGAATAAATAAGAATATCATCTATATACACTAATTCCCATTTCTTTTCTCTGAAAGATGTCTTCCATTCTTTTCTGGAATTCTGATGGTGCATTGTTGATCCCGAATGGAAGGACTTTCCACTGATACTGTCCATGAGGAACAACTAAGACAGTTTTGAACCTATCTTTTGCTTGAATTCCAATCTGGTAAAAACCAGACTTCAGATCAAACTTGCTGAAAATGGTACATCCTGCTATTCTTTGCAAAATACTGGATTTATTAGGGAGAGGGTATTGGATTGGTTCAAGGACTTTGTTCAGGGGTTTAAACTTTAAAATTCACATCCAGTCTGGGTTTATCTTAGAGTGTTTATTTACAACAAATGCTCGGCATGTCTAAGGGATCTTAGAATGTTCTATGAGTCCCCACCTATTACCTCCCAAACCCCTTCACTTTAAGTGGTAAAACCCTAAACAGAAGGGAGACCCTAGGGGTAATGAAGAGGGGGTACTCACTTTCACCATAGTAGCTCCTTCACTCCTTTTAGGTTGGCTCTTCTTTAACACAAGGGGTACTCCCTAACGATGACTAAGCCTAACTTATGATCACTTGAAATGGATTGGAGACCTAGTACTAAATCTGGTTCATTATGATTTTTTGAAGTATATTTCAGATTTAGGAAAACAAAAGCATAAATGATTAATATTTGTATTCTTTTGGTGGTTGAAAGAGAGATTAGTGCCTAAACTAATCTAGGACAAATGGAGTTAAGGTATTGGTCCTAGAGGGTTGTTTTCTAGTGATGATTAAGGCAAAACAAAGCTGCAAAAACATGCTAGATCCAGCCCTAATTTGCTGTTTTATACTACAAAAAAATTACTTGGAAGGCCCTTCCAAAGGTGTACCTCTTAAAACTTGCAATGAGGGTGTGCTTTATGATGAAATATAAAATCTGCAACAAACTTTAACAAGGATGATGGTTGCAAAATCAACACATTCAAAAGAACAATAGAAAAGGAACCAAAGGGGGGAAGACCCACACTTAAGCCCTTCTAATGGAATAGAATAACTCGTTACAATTAGCTTGTCAAGAATATTTTGCAAGCACTTTCAAGCAACAATATTCAGTGATTTGAGATTAAAACATAAGTCTCACATGAACAAGAAAAAACCTTGGATTTCTGAAGCTTTCAACAATAGTTGTAGAGTCTTTACTGAAACTTTCAACAACCATTACAATATGAGGGAACTTCTTTGATATAGAGGTTGTTATATTTTTGGGTTACTCTGAAAGTGTTTACACCATGTTTGGTGGTGGTTCATGATATTTGCTGCACATGGTGTATGTTTAGCCACTGGATGGTCTACGATTGATTGCAACATGAGAGATGTTCCAATATGGATATGCACAGTTGAGATAGTTTGCTTAGTGGATGTTTGACCTCATGATGTTGCTGGCTTGGTGTTCTTCCCTTAGGTGTTGGAGATCTCTTGGTAGTTTGGTGGACGCCCTTCATTAAGGCCTCATGGAAGAGCCACTTGTTTAGAGAGCACCCTATTGGAGATGTGGAGTGTTTTCCATCATGGAGGAAGGCTTCTATCTAGATGGCATGTGGCAACTTGGATTCCTATTTGGAGGATTGGAGATGGTCAGGGATGCTTGGGGTTTCGATAGTGTTATTGCAGGGGGTAGTTGACCTAGTGGAGTACATTGTTGAGGAGGATCAATGGAGTGGGTGGAGGCTTGTGCTAGAGGCATGTGAACTTACCTTGTGTAGCTACATCATCTTGGAGCCCTTATTGTGGGTGACATCATTTATTGTGGACGTCTCTCTTGTGTTGGCCTACACCGGCTCATGTAGGTTTCTTGTTAGGGCTTATGCCCACATAGTATTGATTCTCCTTCGGTTGCTGATCGCTGGGAGGTATTTATCGAGGTATTTCCACGACCAATTTTGGGTTTTCTTCCAAGTTTATGTTGCTGGTTTTTACTACATAAAATTGTTTTACCTTGTTATTTGATCAACATCAAGTTTTATTGCTCCTAAACCTTTCTTGCCATGAAATATTTATTGCATATCTTGTTGACTCCACCAAGGCATTGGTCTACTATCTTAGTGGGAAGGTCTCATAGAGATAGGGTTGTTCTCATTGCACATCTTACAAGTCTATTTCTACCATTTTTGGGAAGCCTCCTGTGGCCCAAGGAGGAGGCCTAAAGGGAGAGGAGAGTGCACTGAGGTGATAGTGGGTGCATCTCTTGAAAAGTCGCCATTCTTATCACCAATCCCTGTGGCCTAGTTGAAGGTTGCTAATTTGTGAGGTAACAGATTGATGGAACTATAGGCTCCTCTTTTGATTTTGATGCAGATTACGATCTAATTCTTTGCTTGGCCTCTGCTTGTGATTTGTTCAACCTTATTTACTATAGGGGCCCTTGTTATTCAACTCCTTTTGCACAAAATATCTGCTTCGTCTTCTAGGGTTAGCCTCTTATAGTTTACCCCTTTGCTCTATTATTTTTTAATTTTCCTTTTCAACTGATGCCTTATGCACTTCCACATTGACATTGTCGCATGATGTACATTTGAGTCTGATTGACCTAATTCCCTCATTTGTGGACATTAAAATAACTTATTTCTTTCTTGCATATTTGTTATCACCAACCTTGTAGTTGCCTGTGTATGGTGAATCCAGGATGGATGGTAGAGGGGCAAGCAACTAGGGAGGTGGAACCGAGACTGCTTAGACTCCCAAATGGATGGTTGTGACGCCAATCAAGGCAGTCTTTGCTTTATGTTATCCAAGTCCAACACAACAACGGGGGAGACCCGGATCTGCTCCCGACAGGAGAGATCAGACTTAGACACCAGAACAGATCAAAAGCACTTTGAGGTACGTAAGGTGTAAGGTGTTTAGAAACTCTAGATCCTACAGTAGGATTCAGTAGATGGATCAGGACCTTAGCAATGTATTGGCTGATCCGAAGCAATGATTGGATGACCTTTGGGGAAATGGTTAGATCTAGGGTTTTGGTACTAGCAACTAAAGAAGATGATCTCTGCCTTGGGAAACGTAACCGAGGCAGGATGGGCAGGAAAATAGGGACTATCTAGTACCTGGCTGACAGACTCAATGAAGAAGGTGAACAGGTGTGATTGTTTGAGTCATCAAGGAACAACTAATTTCAAGGGGAAGAGATCAATTTAGGGCTAGCGCTAAGGATAGGAGATCAGTGCCTTTCGTCCATTGGGCAATGGAGTCAGTATACACCCAGTGTTGAGGTAAACCCACCTAGGGTAGACCTTGATCTGTGGACCTAGATAAGTGTTTTGGTCCAGATGGCTCAGTTTGGGCAGAAATTCAGTCAAGGAAGGCTAGCGCTAGGGTTGGAAAAGACAGATCTGTAGATCTGAGGCCACCAACAGACAATCAGCTTAGCGTTGAAGGTGAAATGGGACCAGGAGAGGCTGATCTACACACTTGGTTCAGAGAAATTTGGAAAAACTCAGATCTTGAAAAAGTCAAAGTTGATGATTGAGGATGAGAGGGTGAAAAACTGATTTCTTCAGATCTAGGGCAAGGAGGTTGAATCTAGCTCAGCGTTAGGGGTGTTCTAGAGTGCTCAGGACCTGATTTATCAGCTTAGCTTGTTAGATTTCGAAAATAGTAAACTCTGGAAAGGTCCAGTTTTTAGTCTAAAACTTAGATCTAGGTCACACTGTCATGAATATGAACATCTTTGGGGGTGATTTGGACTGTGTGGGACCCGATCTATCACTCTATGAAGTCAGAAATCAGAAAAAGTCAAAACCCTAGCAGGTCAAATTTTTTAGTGGAGGCGCTATGCAGTTTGTAGACCAAAATTCAGATCTAGGTCAAACCAGCAGGAATTTGACCAGCATTGCAGTAGATTTAGTGAAGGGGAGGCCCAATCTATGAAACCCAGCAGTGGTTTGGCCAAAGATCGGACGGTTTCTAGATTTAGTATTTTTTAAGGGTTTTTTAGTATTTTAAGGGTTCAGAAAAATGGAAGGAAAACAGGTACAATGGATTCAGATTTGTTAAAGAGAAGATAATTACTTGTTGGATCGTACCTGGAAATGCTTGTAGAAGTCTTAACAGCGATGATCCTTGCTATCCCGATCAATTATGGAAGATCCAAGTGATTTCTGTGACGGATGTAAGCCCCAAGCCACAAATGCGCCCCCTACCCTGCATGAGCAAACGTCAACAATATCAGATTTGCTAAGACAAGATAAAGAAACTAAATGCTATAGGAAAGTAAAAAGAAGTAATCATAGATCACAATGACACTAATGAAAACCCCTTGATCAAGACGAAGATAACCGAATGAGTTGAGGTCCCCCTGCAAAAACGCTCTAGCCAAAATGCCCTCCTGTAGACAAGACAATGATAGAAGAAAAAATATAGATCTCACATGAATTTCCACAATGCTAGGAAGCAGAAGACTATTCAATCACCATTTGAGAACATCAGATGCAAAGCAGATCCAAAAAATATCTACAGAAAAATCTTTCCGTTATTCAGATCCAAGAGCCAAAAACCCCTTACAAATGAGAAGCTCTCTCCTTTAAATAGAAATGAGAGAACCAAAATCATAATTGAATCTTAACCACTTTCAAAACGAGTGGCTAAGTTTAAAAGATAAAATATTCTAATCAATGGTTGAGATGAGCTCAACATACAATACATGGATCAATATAACCATAAAGTACCAAAGTGGACTAAATCACCCATCAAGAGGGTACCCCACTCATCAAGAAATAAATGAAGCACATGGTGGGTCCATGGAGTGTTAACTATCTCCCTATGGGTGCCCCATGGCACAATAAAATAATATAACATTTTAATTCTTTGAGTTTGTGCCTCCTTGAGGAAATCGTGAGCCTCCCAAAAGCTCCAGAAAATAATATAAAATACCCAGAAAATAGGTGTGGGCCCAATCAGGTGCTGCAACTGCTGGAGAAGGTGTGGAGGACATCACTCTCATCATCATGACTCATCCCATGTCATTTCCTTGCCTCAGTAGCCCAAATCGATTTCTTCAATAGCCATTTAATCATTTTTTAATCTGCCTCGGGAAATGTGAACCTGCCAAAACAGCCTCCTAGGGTGCCTGCGTTGTCAAACTAAGCCCATTAGGCTCTCTGGGATGGGGGTATTATGGTACAAACAAGTGGCTGCACCCCCTATGCCCATACAACGCCCTAGGAGATCCAACTAAAACATCTCCCTGCTCAGACACATCAACCTGTGAAGCAAAACTGCATTAGAAAGGAAAAATGAGCCTGATCATCTCTGCAAGTGCCCGAAACTGCAAATAAACTGTCTCATTAGACTCAGAGAGTCCCAATCCATCTAGGGTGTATACTCATACCCCTCTCAGGTCTCTATCTGATCATCAACCATATCCAATATACAATATAACCATTTGTAAATGATCAGATACCAATAATATAACTCAGACTATCATCCATCTGCTGCAAGTGTTATAAGGCTAAGACATGCTCTACAACTCATTTAAGCAACAATCACAACAAGTAGCAATCATTTCACTGGCGGTACATCAACCAAATACATATATAAGGCTTTATTTATTATTACTCAGACTAGACTTTCAGGACTATACTCACTTCATAGTTGTAGTCAATTTGCTAGTGAAGGGTGAAGGATGAAATTTACCAGGCTAGGGCAAAGGATGGATTCCTACTTAACATCATGACACTTTGGATATGGAAAGGAAACACTCACTAAAACCAATGTCGGACAAACAACAACACAAGGAATGACAGTGTCTCACAAATGGTTGAATTGTTTAGAGAGTGCTTATTCAACTTAGGCATCATGACTACATCAAGCTTGATCCAGTTTCATTAGGATCATCAATTTTATTTCCATGGCCTTTTTGGCCTATATGACCCTTTGGGACTTCACCAGTGCTTAAAAGCACAACTAATCGCAGCTTTCATCCGGGACATATTCAAATTTATAAGGTCAACATATATTTAACCATTGCTTTTTGGACCTTTCTTATACCCTTCAAGGGGTATTTTAGCATTTCATTGCTCTTGCCCTCTTTACATATGTTAAGAAACATTGTTTAGCATTTTCATTTTCCATGGGTGCATACAAACATTTCCAATACAAGTAGTACATGAGCTTTTAGTTTTAGCCAACAACATCTCAAGTGACTAGGGGGAGTTCTGCACAGTGCCAAATATCGGGACAATCGACCAGAATGATTTAGGCATACAATCCAACTCACCAAAGGCAAGTTTTGTCACAGACTCAGAGCCGAGACGCAATATAAAGAGGGAGGTTTGTCCAACAAAGGTTCTAGAGGGGAAAAAGGTCCTCCATGCCATAAGTCAAGAAGTTAGTCGGGTTGAAAACAAAACTGGAAGGTAATGGATGGGTGGAGACGATGAATGATGAAGCCAACACTAGCAAGCAATGGTGGGAATGACTACCTCTATTCTCCCTAGGGAGGGTAAAACCAATGAGTATAGATCAGGAACTTCAAAGTCAGAGTAGGGACATCAATACATAAATACAAATACATCCAAGTCCATATTAGTATGACCGCCAAATCATGACTCTACATGTTAATGCATGTCACAAAGATGAGTATAAGAGCAATGATAACCATAACACAATATAATAAAAGCTGAGTCATAATCATGCATATAATCCATCTGAACCATCATCTGTCCAATGAGAAAGTACTGATATAAATCTGGGCATCAATAACTGCTATGTAAATGACTAAATGGCTACATCAGCCCTCAAATCTGAGTGTCCTGAGATTCAGTCCTGACATGGGAGAGTACAATAGTCCACAAATAAAATAATGATTCGTCAAAACTGCTGAACTCAGCAACTCATATGTAAGAGATTTGGCTGAAAAATGTACTGTATCTGAAAAATAGAATATGGTAGCCTGGCTACTATATATGTGATAACAATATTATAATTATTTGTTTTGATTGAACAGGTATGCAGACCATTCAAATGCTTACTGGACAGGATATTTCACCAGTCGACCTGCTTTGAAAGGTTACGTGAGAAAACTCTCAGGGATTCTACAGGTGTGCTTGCGCTTAATCTAACAAATTACTCTCCCTTCACACTGTCTGGGTCATTTATGCAGTGTTTTTGGTTATGTTTTCTTGTATCTTTTCTTCAACTTTCATTTTATAATACCTTGATAAACTATTATTTGTAGGCAGCAAGGCAATTGGAGTTTCTTGTAGGTAGAAAGAATGGAAGGACTAACACTAATTCGTTGGAGGAAGCAATGGCTCTTGTTCAACACCATGATGCAGTAGCTGGTACCTCAAAACAACATGTGGCGAATGATTATGCGAAACGCCTTTCACATGGTTCTGTAGAGGTTTAAATCCAGTGACTTTATCTACAACACCCATTCTTGTTTCACTTTGACTTTTATTGAGCAGGTTTTTTGATAGTACAGTATTTTATATATTTTATGTTATCATACAGTTTCTGCAGGTCAATTATATTACAGACAAAAATAGATACAAAAGAAGGCAAATGTTTATATTTCACGAAGCTGGCATCCCTTGAAAGTTTTGGTCTATTCAAAATATATAACATGGTGCCTTACATTCTTGTTTCAATATAATGGTGAGCTGCAATTCTATTTTCACCTTTTCTTTTCAGGCCGAGAATGTAATGAATTCCGCGTTTCTCTGCCTTATGAATGGCAAATCAAAGAACTTTTGTGGGGATAAAATTCCCACTGTGCATAAAACCCATTCAAAGCATCAAGAGGAAAGTTTATTGCAGGAAGAAGATTCTATGAGTACCTCAAGGCAGACAATAGAGCTTGCACAGGTAAATTACTATATTGTTCAAACTTCAAACACAATTTGTACCGCAGTATTGAATTGCAAAATTTTTAAAGGAAACATTAAACAGACAGATAGCTTTCCCCTTTTTCAGGAAAGCTGAACATTTAAGAATGGATTGTCAGTTATAAAATGTATCTGAATAATTATCTGATCAAGTAGTTTGCTGCTACTGCAATAGTACATCTTGCTTCTAGAGTCAATATGCTCTACCTTTTAAGTCTTGTTTGCACAGTGTCCTCTCATGAATATCAGCTACTGCCCCAAATCTGAAGCTGACTTAGGAGATGGGAGGAGTTTGGTGTGTTTCTCATCCTAACCTACTATTTTACTTTCCTTTACTGGTCTGAGCTGACTTTTTATTATGATTGAAGTTTTTAGGTGACTGATTCATTTGTGTTGATTGACTTGCACCTAGGTCATTGTGATATATAATCCTTTGGGATGGAAGTGCAAGGAAGTTGTCAGAATCCCGGTATGCTTTATTCTTGAAAGAGTCAATTAAAAAGAGAATTTGACAGTAGATGGAAGATGATCATGATCATTGCATTTCCAATAACTCATGAAATTGTTGGACTAAAAGGAATGGAACAAGTAGAATTTTTAACTTAGATAGAAATAAACTAAAGCACATTTTATCCATTAAATTAATTTTTAACAGTATGGAATATCTGATCCATAGCCCTAAAGTAAAGAAGATAATGACTTTTGATCTTTTTTGACCTAGATTATTTACATGTTTCTTAATCACTTGTTTTTTGTGAATCAAAAGTTTGTGTTGAATTAAACCACTCTTCAGGTTGAGCTTATTGGAGAGAACTAGAATTAAGTCAAGCAAACAAGCAAGCGGCACAATATAGGGTGCAAAACCACAAAATTTATGCACATGAGATGCAGTAAGACACGTTTCTAAGTTACCAGAGGAGCTAAAAGAGTACTCCCTTATGTTGCACTATATCTCCTAGGGTAGGGGTGCACTTTGGTATGTGTCCTATCTAACCTTGCAATAGCTTCATGTTTCTCCAAGGTCACACAAGGGTGCGTTACAAATATGTTACCAGAAACTCTCCCCTGTTTATACATTTTTTGTATGGAAACCAGTACAAGACACCCCAGATATGTTTCCTGCAATAAATTATGTTGTTTTCAGCATTTCCTTGGAAATATTTATAAGAAAAATTTAGGTTTGTGGTACCAAACCTTGTAGAATGCACTCTGAAAGATAAAACTGTTCTCTGATTTCATAATAAATGGGGCATCAAAAGAAGAAATTTTCCTCTATCTTGATTTCCTGAAGATGGCACAACTAAGAAATCCCACACAAATGACTGAGCTAGTGATCAACCTCCACCTCAAGTTTATGTGAACCAACTTTGATCTACCCTAGAGGTATCTGGAGAGCATGCATCTAATGATGGTGTGTCTACGAGGGTCAAATAATGAGGCTGCCCCTCACTTCCATGAAGAAATATGCATAAAAGGCCATCTTAGGACATAACTTACTCGAGGGATATGTCCAAGAAACCTAGACGCACTACTTATAAATGTCGTTCGGATAAGCTTGTTCAATTCCTATCCAGTAGGAAATAACTTGTTAGTGGCATCTAGCAAGTATGCAAACAAAGGGGGTCTATCCATTGAAATCCCCATCGACTCTAGAAGGTCAAAACTACTGGGAACCAGCAATGGGTGCAACTAGGGGGGATGGCTAAAGCAATGGACTCTGAAGATTAGTATGCAAGATACGGATATCGATCTTGACTAAGAGTCAAGTCAATAAAACGTTGTATGTGGTATAGAAATGAAACTAGACTTAAATACAAAATTAAGACGAAAAAGGCATGCTTTGAACTCTATTTGAATGATTTGTTGGGTAATGGTTTATTTGCATTTGATGATACCCCTGATGAGAAGGGTCCAAATTTGCTCAATCGTGGCCAAATTCGAATCCAATAACCTAGGGCCTAAAATCTCTGATCCGTAGAGCACCGTACGTTAGATGATAGAATCCATAAGGGACATCTTGGACAATATGTCCTAAAATTGGTGTTAGAAGCACTACCTATCAAGTAGATCAAGGGATCTATATCCCTTGTTGAATGAAGCTAGCGAGCATGTCTTAGACTAAATGCCACACTCTATATTATACTCCTAGATATGTACGACAGTAGAATCTCGATCTCCTCCCACTAGAATAAGAAATGGCGCTCCAAAAGAGGCTTCTTCGATGTGTGAAAGATCATTACCTTGGTTTTACCTAGGTGGAGTGTCAATTTATGATGATCATAGAAAAGGGATAAGGCATCTAGTTGTCTATGCAATACCTTTATGGAAGAGGCCAAGAGAATTACTTCATCCACAAATAGGAGGATACAAATCAAAACATGGTGAAGAAGGCACAAATCATCATCCTGGATATGCTTGTGAAGAAAATATTCAAACTCATTGATATTTATACCAAACAAAGTGGAGGAGAGGGGACAACTTTGTTTGACCCCTATAGTTCTTTAGATAAAATCTGAAATGCCACGTGTAATGCGAAGACAACCACAAATAAACTTGTACAGATGCATGATAGTTATGAGAAGGCTCTCTAAAATTCCAATACCATTGAGCCTTTGGAATAGTGCCTCCCTCGACATTGAATAAAATGCCTTCTAGATGTTTACAAAAAACTATATACTAATGAAGAATGGGACTCAAACTCTTCAATAATGGCTCAAAGAGTGAGAATGTGATCTATGGTTTGAGGTGTTGGTTGAAACTTGGCCCGTCCTTTATTTTAAATGAGTCTCATCTCAAGCTCATTCGAGAGCTTCAAATGGAGGATGGTAGCATAGGGATTAGAGAATGTGTGGCTAAGCATAATCATCTTATAGTTATTTGGATTGGCACTAGGTCTTGATTAAATCTATGGGATGTGTTGCCGCCTAATTCGTACCTCGGGTCACGTGGCAGAAATCTTCAAGCCATTGGGTGCGACCTTGGGGGAAGGCTCGATCCAAGTGCTGTCACCTGATACTCGACTCCTCCGTCTCGGCTAATTCCTAGCAAAGCCAAGGGGGGGGGGTCCCTACGAAAAGTAACACTTGGTTCGAGTGGGAGCAATGGCAGAAGAAGGAAAGTTTAGGGTCGAGAAATTTAAGTAACAAAACTACCAGTTATGGAAGATGCAAATGGAGGGTTATCTGTACCAGGAAGATCTATTCCTATCGTTGGGGGAAAAGTAAAACAGATGACAATTATGAAGGACGAAGAATGAGAGGTTCTTGACAGAAAGGGACTGGGAACAATACGGTTGTGCCTGGATTCGTCGTGGCTTTCAATATCTCAAAATAAAAGAGAACAGAGGATCTGATGAGCTCTTTGGCTAAGCTATGCGAAAAACCCTCGGCTTCCAACAAGGTATTTTTAATGAAGCTTTTATTTAATATGAATATGTCAGAAGGTGGATCTGTTGTTGACTATTTAAATGAATTTAATACGATTATTAATCGGCTAAGTTCTGTAAAAGTGAACTTTGAAGATGAGGTTAGGGCTCTTTTAATCTTGTGCTCATTGCCAGAAAGCTGTAATGCCTTGGTCATGGCTGTAAGTAACTTTATATCTGGTTCAAACACTCTTAAATTTGATGATGTTGTTGGTGTTATTCCTAGTGAGGAAATGCGAAGGAAAAACATAGGTGAGACATCAAGTAATGCGTTGACCATGGAGAGAAGGGGAAGCAAAGGGAGAGAGGAAAGAGCTCGGGTAATTGTAGCAAGTCTAGAATGGGTAGATCCAAGTCCAGACTGGGAAAGAAAGAGTGCTGGAACTGTGGAAAGAAAGGAAATTTGAAGAAAGACTGTAGAGCTCCAAAGAAGAAAGGACATGGGCAACAGGAGACTATTTAAGAAGCAAATGTAGCAGGTGTTGTGTTACAAGATGCTTTGATTCTTGCATTAGATAAGACTAGTGATTATTGGGTAGTAGATTCAGGGGCTTCATGTCATGTTATACCCCATAGGAAATTCTTTCATGATTATGTTCTAGGTCATTTTGGACATGTTTTATTGGGTGATGATGGACCATGTAAAATTGTTGGAATGGGTAAGGTATGGATAAAGTTAAAGAATGGATATTAATGGATGCTGAAGGATGTAAGACATATTCCTACAATAAAAATAAATCTGATCTCAATAGGGCAGTTGGGAGATGGCGGTTGTTTATCTGCGTTTAGAGAAACGTGGTGAAAGATTATTAAAGCATCACTGGTAATAGAAAAGGGAGATAGGATAGGTACATTGTATGTATGTTCTCATAATACTGATTGATTTATCTCTGTAGTTTTTGTTATCACAATTCTTGTAGTTGCCCCTTAAGATGATCCTATCCAAGATGGTAGAAGGGATGGAAACTAAAGTTGTGATCTATGACAACCAAGACCTTTGAAATGGTTCAGTTGTCACACCGATCAAGGCTATAGGCACTTTAGGCCAAGTTATAAGCTAAGCCAAGGGGGCATCCCTAGTCAATCAATAAATAAGGGAATTGGTGAAGGTACCTTGATGAAATATCTTAGTTCTTAAGGCTAATTAAAGTTGGATCAAATTCCAAGAGACAATATGTGCCTATATGAAAAGCCCTAAATTTCCCTAGCTACGGTTTTAAAAAAAAATCAAATCTTAGGACAAAAGGATGAAATTACTTAAATTGGGCACTAAATTCAATTGCTAGATTATAGATGTGGCAATTCAAGGTGATTCTAGCAATACCCAGATCACACAACTAGCTAAATGATTAATTACGCAAGTAGGGCGATTTGGCCCAAAAAGACCCAGGGCCTTAGGATGGGTGAATGGAGTCGGATTCAAATAAAATCTGATTCCTGGGGGTTTTAAAGGATTTCCAACTTGGGTTTTCGATCACTAATCCAAAAGGTGACCGAAAACACTACAACTAAGAAACAAGGGTTTCAAGTGAGGGTTTTAACAATTAACTCTATAAGTAATGGAGTAGAAATCCTTTATAAGCTTCCCTTTCTTTTGTGCATCCTTTATAAGCAGACTGCACCCTTCTATGACCAGAAGAAAGTGCAGTGGGGAGAGAGGGCACCCCTGCCTGATGCCACAAGAAGTTGAAAAAAAAGCCCGAAGGAGTGCCATTAACCAGCACTGAGAAATTAGAAGAAGTGATGCATCCCATGATCCAATTCACCCCCATAAGGGTTATGCCAATTTGCAAGAGAATGAGCCTCAAGAAGGTCCAATTGACACGGTCAAAGGCTTTGACTAGGTCTAGTTTGAGTACCAGGGCACTCTTTTTTTTGGTTTTTATAGAGTGAAATGCTTCCTGGGTGATACCCACTGGTTCAATAATTTGTCTGTTCTTGAGGAAGCTGAACTGCTCTGCAGAGCTGGACTTATCTAAGAAAGGTTTTAGATTGTTGACAACAATCTTGGAGATAAGTTTGTAAATCAGATTACAAAGGGAGATGGGACGGTAGTCAGCAAATGTTTGTGGCCTCTCACACTTGGGTATAAGAGTAAAAAATGTAGAGTTTAGGGAAGTGATCACTCTCCCCTCTTTCCTTGATAATTCCATAGCTTTGAGGAGGTCCATCCCCACTAAATCAAAGAACCAAAGGTAGAACTCTATCGGCCATCCATCCGGGCCAGGGATTTTGTCCCTTTTAAAAGCTATTAGGGCTCCTTCAACTTCTGCAAGGGTCACTTTTGAGGTGATGACATCAACCTCATCCCTTGTTACAAGAGAAGGAAAGAGCTGGATAACCTTTAGCTGATCACTAATATTAGTCTTACCTTCATCCTTGAAGATCTCAGAGAAGTGCTTCACTCCCAATTCCTTGAGTTGATCAATCTCTTCCACCATCACATCCTCCTCATTTTTGAGGGCCCTGATAGCATTAAAAATTCTGCGAGCAGATGCAAAATTGTGGAAGAATTTGGTGTTTGTATCCCCCAATTCAGTCCATTTAATTATGCTTTTCAACTTCCAGGTCAGGAGTTCATGAGCCAAATATTTCTCTTTGCGCCCCTTTAAGGATAACAGGAGGTTCATCCCTTCCTTATTGAGAATGCCTGAGGGGCAGGAGGGCAGGAGGGATTGTATTTCCAATTCAATCTTGAACAGTTCTTTTTGCATGGTGATCTTTTTCTTTTTCACTCAGTCCTTTCCCTTCGATTTAAGACTTTTGAGGTTTAAGACAAGACGAGACATGTCATCAACATCCTGTGAGGACAACTCAGAGTTCCAACTATCTTCCACCATTTTAGAGAATCCCTCCTCTAGAAGTTGTTATCACTAACCTTGTAGTTGCCTATGTATGATGAATCCAGGATGGATGGTAGAGGGGCAAGCAACTAGGGAGGTGGAACCGAGACTGCCTAGACTCCCAAATGGATCGTTGTCACGCCAATCAAGGTAGTCTTCGCTTTATGTTATCTAATTCCAAGACAACAATGGGGGAGACCCGGATCTGCTCTCGACAGGAGAGATCAGACCTAGACACCAGAACAAATCAAAAGCACTTTGAGGCCTAGTGGAAAAAATCGCCGGTTTTCCGGCGATGCCCCGAAAAATCACGATTTTTTCTGGCTGTCGATTTTTCGGCCTGAAAAAGTCGCTATTTTTTCAAAAAATCGGACATCGCGAAAAATCAGCAAACATCGGGAAAAATTGGGAAAAAATGGGGAAAAATCGGCAAATAGGGGAAAAATCGGTAAGGAAATTTTGACACTATTGAAGTACAAAATTTGCATTTTTTAATGCTTGCCGCGGTTTGCCGTTTTTTGCCGATTTTTTCGCCGATGTTGCCGAGAAGATGTTTTTTGGACCCTCGCCAATTTTTTGCCGATGCCGATTTGTTCTACTATGCTTTGAGGTACGTAAGGTGTAAGGTGTTCAGAAACTCTAGATCTTACAGTAGGATTCAGTAGATGGATCAGGACCTCAGCAATGTATTGGCTGATCCAAAGTAGTAACCGGATAACCTTTGGGGGAAATGGCTAGATCTAGGGTTTTGGTACTAGCAACTAAAGAAGATGATCTCTGCCTTGGGAAGCGTAACCGAGGCAGGATGGGTAGGGAAAAAGTCGGGACTATCTAGTACTTGGCTGTTAGACTCAATGAAGAAGGTGAGCAGGTGTGATTGTCTGAGTCATCAAGGAACAACCAATTTCAAGGGGAAAAGATCAATTTAGGGCTAACGCTAGGGATGGGAGATCAATGCCTTTCGTGCATTGGGAAATGGAGTCAGTATACACCCAGCGTTGAGGTAAACCCACCTAGGGTAGACCCTGATCTGTGGACCCAGATAAGTGTTTTGGTCTGGA
The DNA here is from genome assembly GCA_001517045.1 of Pseudotsuga menziesii. Lineage (NCBI taxonomy): Eukaryota > Viridiplantae > Streptophyta > Pinopsida > Pinales > Pinaceae > Pseudotsuga > Pseudotsuga menziesii. The sequence goes on from LPNX011210323.1 coordinate 603,762, forward strand.
TAGCTTAGTTTGGGCAGAAATTCAGTCAAGGAAGGCTAGCGCTAGGGTTGGAGAAGACAGATATGTGGATCTGAGGCCGCCAGCAGACAACTAGCTCAGCATTGGAGGTGAAATGGGACCAGGAGGGGCTGATCTACACACTTGGTTTAGAGAAATTTGGAAAAAATCAGATCTTGAAAAAGTCAAAGTTGATGATTGAGGATGAGAGGGTGAAAAACTGATTTCTTCAGATCTAGGGCAAGGAGGCTGAATCTAGCTTAGCGTTAGGGGTGTTCTGGAGTGCCCAGGACCTCATCTATCAGCCTAGCCTGTCAGATTTCGGAAACAGTAAACTTTGGAAAGGTCCAGTTTTCGGTGATGGCGCTAGGGCTGTTTTCAGTCTAAAACTCAGATCTAGGTCACACTGTCATGAATCTGGATAGCGTTGGGGGTGATTTGGACTGTGTAGGACTTGATCTATCAGTCTATGAAGTTAGAAATCAGAAAAAGTCAAAACCCTAGCAGGTCAAATTTTCAGTGGGGGCGCTATGCAGTTTTTAGACTAAAATTCAGATCTAGGTCAAACTAGCAGGAATTTGACCAGTGTTGCAGTAGATTCAGTGAAGGGGAGGCCCGATCTATGAAACCCAGCAGTGGTTTGGCCAAAGATCGGACGGTTCCCAGATTTAGTATTTTTTAAGGGTTTTTTAGTATTTTAAGGGTTTTCAGAAAAATGGAAGGAAAATAGGTACAATGGATTCAGATCTGTTAAAGAGAAGAGAATTACCTGTTGGATCGTACTTGGAAATGCTTGTAGAAGTCTTAAGAGTGATGATCCTTGCTATCTCGATCAATTCTGGAATATCTAAGTGATTTCTATGACAGATGTAAGCCCCAAGCCACCAATGCGCCCCCTACCCTGCATGAGCAAACGCCAACAATATCAGATTTGCTAAGACAAGATAAAGACACTAAATGCTATAGGAAAGTAAAAAGAAGTAATCATAGATCACAATGAAACTAATGAAAACCCCCTGATCCAAGACGAAGATAACCGAACGAGTTGAGGTCCCCCTGCAAAAACGCTCCAGCCAAAACGCCCTTCTGTAGACAAGACAATGATAGCAGAAAAAATATAGATCTCACATGAACTTCCACAATGCTAGGAAGCAGAAGACTATCCAATCACCATTTGAGAGCATCAGATGCAAAGCAGATCCAGAAAATATCCACGAAAAAAACTTTCTGTTATTCAGATCCAAGAGCCAAAGACCCCTGACAAATGAGAAGCTCTCTCCTTTAAATAGAAATGAGAGAACCACAATCATAACCGAATCCTAACCACTTTCGAAATGAGTGGCTAAGATTAAAAGATAAAATGTTCTAATCAATGGTTGAGATGAGCTTAACATACAATACATGGATCAATATAACCATAAAGTACCAAAGTGGCCTAAATCACCCATAAAGAGGGTGCTCCACTCAACAAGAAATAAATGAAGCACATGGTGGGTCCATGGAGTGTTGACTAACTCCCTTTGGGTGTCCCCATGGCACAATAAAATAATATAATATTTAAATTCTTTGACTTTGTGCCTCCTTGAGGAAATCGTGAGCCTCCTAAAAGCTCTAGAAAATAATAAAAAATGCCCAAAAAATAGGTGGGCCCAATCAGGCTCTGCAACTGCTGGAGAAGGTGTGGAGGACATCACTCTCATCATCATGACTCATCCCATGTCATTTCCTTGCCTCAGTAGCCCAAATCGATTTCTTCAATAGCCATTTAATCATTTTTTAATCTGCCTCGGGAAACGTGAACCTGCAAAACAACCTCCGAGGGTGCCTGCATTGTCAAACTGAGCCCACTAGGCTCTCTGGGATGGGGGTACTATGGTACAAACAAGTGGTTGCACCCCTATGTTCCATACAACGCCCTAGGAGATCCAAATAAAAAATCTCCCTGCTCAAACACATCATCCTATGAAGCAAAACTGCATCAGAAAGGCAGAATGAGCCTGATCATATCTGCAAGTGCCCCGAACTGGAAATAAACTGTCTCATTAGACTCAAAGATTCCCAATCCATTTAGGGTATATACTCATACCCCTCACAGGTCTCTACCTGATCATCAACCATATCCAATAAACAATATAATCATCTGTAAATGATCAGACACCAATAATAACTCAGACTATCATTCATTTGCTGCAAGTGTTATAAGGCTAAGACATGCTCTACAACTCATTCAAGCAACAATCACAACAAGTAGCAGTCGTTTAACTGGCGGTACATTAACCAATACATATATAAGGCTTTATTTATTATTACTCAGACTAGACTTTCAGGACTATACTCACTTCATAGTTGTAGTCAATTTGCTAGTGAAGGGTGAAGGATGAAATTGACAAGGCTAAGGCAAAGGATGACTTCCTACTTAACATCATGACACTTTGGATATGGAAGGGGAATATTCACTATAACCAATGCCGGACAAACAACAACATAGGGAATGGCAGTGCCTCACAAATGGTTGAGTTGTTTAGAGAGTGCTTATTCAACTTAGGCATCGTGACTACATCAAGCTTGATCCAGTTTCATTAGGATCATCAATTTTATTTCCATGGCCTTTTTGGCCTATATTACCCTTTGGGACTTCACCAGTGCTTAAAAGCACAGCTAATCGCAGCTTTCATCCGGGACATATTTATTTTATAAGGTCAACAATATTTGGATATAACATATTTTTAACCATTGCTTTTTTGGACCTTTTCTTATACCCTTCAAGGGGTATTTTAGCATTTCATTGCTCTTGCCCTCTTTACATATGTTAAGAAACACAGTTTTAGCATTTTCATTTTCCATGGGCGCATACATAACATTTTCCAAAACAAGTAGTACATGAGCTTTCAGTTTTAGCCAACAACATCTCAAGTAACCAGGGGGAGTTCTGCACAGTGCCAAAAATCGGGACAACCGACCAGAATGATTTAGGCATACAATCCAACTCACCAAAGGCAAGTTTTGTCACCAACTCAGAGCCGAGACACAATATAAACAGGGAGGCTTGTCCAACAAAGGTTCTAGCGAGGAAAAGGTCCTCCATGCCACAAGTCAAGTAATAAGTCGGGTTTAAAATAAAACTGGAAAGGTAATGGATGGGTAGAGACAGTGAATGATGAAGCCAACACTAGCAAGCCAAAACAATGGTGGGAATGACTACCTCTATTCTTCCTAAGGAGGGTAAAACCAATGAGTATAGATCAAGAACTTCCAAGTCTAAGTAGGGACATCAATATATAATACAAATACAATCCAAGTCCATATAATTATGACCGCTAGATCAAGACACTACATGTTAATATATGTCACAAAGATGAGTATAAGAGCAATGATAACCATAACACAATATAATAAAAGCTGAGTCATAATCATGCATATAATCCATATGAACCATCATCTGTCTAATGAGAAAGTACTAATATAAATCTGGGCATCAATAACTGCTCTGTAATGACTAAATGGCTACATCGGTCCTCAGATCTGAGTGTCTTGAGGCTCAATCCTGACATGGGATAGTACAATAGTCCACCAATACAATAATGATCCGTCAAAACTGCTCATCTCAACATCTCATATGTAAGAGATCTGGCTGAAAAATGGACTGTATCTGAAAAATAGAATACAGTAGCTTGGCTACTATATATGTGATAACAGGAGGTTCATCCCTTCCTCATTGAGAATGCCTGAGGGGCAGGAGGGCAGGAGGGATTGTATTTCCAATTCAGTCTTGAACAGTTCTTTTTGCATGGTGATCTTTTTCTTTTTCACTCAGTCCCTTACCTTCGATTTACGACTTTTGAGGTTTAAAACAAGACGAGACATGTCATCAACATCCTGTGAGGACAACTCAGAGTTTCAACTATCTTCCACCATTTTAGAGAATCCCTTGTCCAGAAGCTAGGCGTGATTAAATTTAAAGGGATAGATGTGGAAAGAAGAATTGGAGTTCCATTCCAAATACACTGGATAGTGATCAGAGACTTCAGAGGGATGGGCTCACACTCTATGCCTCTTAAGGTGAGGAATGAGGGAGGCCGATGCCAAAAATATGTCTAGCCTCTTGTTGATACCCTCATCACCTACCCGACCATTCCTCCAGGTAGGACTGGCACATGATGGAGCCAAGTCAATCAAGTTGGAGTCTTTTAAAAGATGAGAGAAGTAGGGTGCCAAAGGATCCAAACGAGCTGTTTTGCCCCAAATCTCTGCATCATTAAGAGTGAAGTTTAAGTCACCAGCATAAATCAAATTAGGTAGTCCAAAAATACCTCCATCAACCACATTATTCTAGAAAGAGACCCTGTTAAGATAGGGTCCATAACAATTGAGAATAGAAAGTTCAGATGAAGATCCCTGAAACTTAGCCTTCACTAGAATACCAACATAGGTCACAAAGGCTTTACAACGGGCAGAAAGAGGGTTCCAACCAGTCAGGAGGCCTCCCGAGTCTAGGGCATAGAATTCCCACCTAGCCATGAGTTTGGAGAAGGCCAGAAGCGCATGATAATGGTTGCACATGGTCTCTTGAAGAAGAATCATGTCTGGAGAGATAGAGAAGAAAAGAGATTGGAGGGTTTTTTGTTTGGAAAAAACCTCCGAAACCACGCACATTCAAAGAAAGAATCTTCATAAGGGGCCTCGTCTGGAGGGTGACACTGCTCTAAGCACTCGTAGGGAGGAAATGGAAGGAGAGGGAGAGGATGAGGCCCTCGCTGTATTTTTTATCCTTACTGATAGTGGAGTGAAAGGAAGGGAGTCCTTTCCCCCCAAAGGTTCAAAGGAAGGTTTCTTCTTGGCTTTTCTGATTGTAACGTTTTCAAATCTTATGGAGTCCAAAGGAAGAGTCGACGGTGAAAGGGGAGATTTAGCAGATAAAATAGAGAGGGACTTCATTAGCGCGGGGTCAGAGAAAGCAGGGGAGTTTCGTGGGCTGTTAGGTTGCCAATCAGTAGGAACTGGATCCCCAATGTGAGAAAGGGGAGGGAAATCTTCAGAGTTGAACAAGGGGGTAACGTTCCTAGTCTCCTTGGGAGGGGATGCAACATGGACCAACATCGGGAGAAAGGCATCAGAGTCCTTTGCAATTGGATAGGAAGCCAAGAAAGGAGGGCCAGGGAGGACCTCAGGATTAGGTTCAATTGATGGCACAACCGAAGCGGTGGCACTATTCAAAAGAGTAGCTAGCGACATACAATTTTCGACATCTTGTATAAAGAGGAGTTCTCCTTTTGTTAGATCTTCGTAATTGGTGGGAGAGTAAGATCTATACATACCTTTAGGAGGGCACGAAGTGTAAGTCTTCGTCGGAGGTGGGCTCGGCGAGGAAGATCGATCTGGAGGAGAAGCAAATTGTAATATCCCAAATCCTGATATTTTCTATTTCTAGGCAAATATGCTGATACAACTGGGCATGCAAACTGCCATGCAAAAATCCCTATTTTATAGCAAGAATTAGGGTTAGGGTTTGTGAGATAGAATGAACACTTACCACTGATAAGCCGACTAGACTGCTCCTGAGAGAGTATGCAAGAACCAAGAGCAGAATCGAAGATGGACAGATATCTTCCGCTTCCGGTGAAACCCCAGCAGCAAGAACCCAAGTCAGAAAAGGGTGACGTTTTCAGTGAAGGAGGTGTCCGATGACGCTGTCGATTTGCAGCACTGATAGCCTTCCCGTGCCAGAGAGAATGCCTGGTACATGCGGAGTTTCTGAGATCTCTAGGCAGGATAGCGACTTGCTCCAGAGAGGCAGCTGCTCACGCCCCCTTGATCCCGAAATAGCTGGTAACTGCTCCGGATGAGCGCGGACGGATCTGATAATCACCGGGTACCGGAGTATGATGCTGATGATGAGAATGGTGCCTGAGTTTCGGCGTAAAGCTGAGATCTGAAGGCCCAACAACTGATATAGGGCTTTCTGGCTGAAAACCCCCCCTTACGGCTGCACACGTGTCTCTGCAACGATCTATACCATATACTGGATAACTTATGAATGAATGTAAGAGCAAATGGTGAACCTTTATGGCTTACCCTGAATGAGACTAGGACAGATGTTTCACTGCCGAAATCCCGCTAGCTGAAGACTCCGTCTCCAACCCCAACTGCTGTGCGACACACTGTGCTGCTATCCAAGAGCTCCCAAAATAATAATCATTAAAAGTGAAGTCTCCTTTCGCTTTATCTCTCTTTTATAACTTTCAACTGCGAAAACCCTAATCTTTGACTTAATTAGGTCACTTTATCTTCTAATTTGCAGTTGACTTGCATGCATGCGGATGGAGACTTAAAGAGTGCATGCATCATTAAATAATGCTTGGATGGCATGCATGGAGGTGGCCTTTGGCCCCGATGGCCCTTCTTGACCTAATGATGATGCCCTAGATCTTCTATGGATGGCATCAGTCCTTAGCTGATTCCGTAGCTGTCAATAACCGCTCGAACCCACAGGAATCACATAGGTTAGCGGGTTTGGGCCTCAAGGCCTAATCGGAAGAGGACATTACAGTCCTCCCCGCTTGAGATTGCTTGTCCTCAATCAACTTCAAACTCGGATGCTGCAATACCTGTTCACCTTCCCAGGTGGCATCCTCTGGCGGTAGTTCTTTCCATTGAACCAAGTATTCTCTGATTACCCCGTTCCTGAGCTTCCTTTCTCTAGTCTGTATGATATGTTCGGGAATCGGTATCAACAGTCCTTCATCATCTAAAGGAGGCAATTCGGTAGATGGAGCAATGTGTTGCCCAAGGGTCTTCTTCAGATTAGATACATGGAACACATTGTGAATTTTGCTTCCCTGTGGAAGTTCTAGTTCGTATGCCACCTCTCCCACCTTCCTGATTATTCTGTATGGTCCATAGAAGCAGGGTTTTAACTTCTCTGCTCCTTTCTTCTTAAGTGAGGACTGTCTGTAAGGCTGGAGCCTTAAGTATACTAAATCCCCTACCTCAAAGCTCCGCTCAATTCTGTGTTTGTCGGCATACAACTTCTGTTGATTCTGGGCTGCTTGTAAATTCTCGTTCAATATTTTCAGAATGTCCTGAGTGTCCTGTATCCAATCCTTAGCCTTAGGAGCCCTACTATCTCCAAATGCCAAATCTGCATAGTCCAAGGCCTCGTAACCATATAATTCCTTAAAAGGAGTCATCCTAATAGACATGTGATAGGTAGTGTTGTAGCAATACTCTCCTAGGTGTAGCCATTTGATCTAGGTTCGTTGCTGCCCTGCTACATAGTTCCTTAAATATCCTTCGATCCACTTGTTGACTATTTTCGTTTGCCCGTCACTCTGGGGATGATAACTCGTACTAGTAGCCAGTTCGGTCCCCACCAATTTGAACAGTTCCTGCCAGAAGGCACCCGTGAATTTGCTATCTCGATCACTAACAATGGTCTCAGGTAACCCGTGTAACCTGAAGACCTCCCTGAAGAATAACTCAGCTACTTGAGCTGCCGAGTAGTCTGATGATATCGAGAAGAAATGTGCAAACTTGGTCAGTCTGTCAACTACTACATATAAACAATCTCGCCCTTGGACCTTGGGCAAGCCTGAAATAAAGTCCATGGAGATGCTTTCCCACTTTTGTTCTGGAATCGGTAGTGGCTGGAGTAATCCTGCTGGATGGGTGTTCTCAATCTTGTTCTGCTGAGAGTTGCTACATTCCCGGACATGCTGCATAATTTCCCCCTTGAGGCCCTTCCATGAGAACTGTTGCCGCCTAATTCGCACCTCGGGTAACGTGGCAGAAATCTTCAAGCCACTGGGTGCGACCTTGGGGGCAAGCTTGAGCCAAGTGCTGTCACCTGATACTCAGCTCCTCCGTCTAGGCCAACTCCTAGCGAAGCCAAGGGGGGTGGACCCTAATAAAAAGTAAAATCTAAGGTTTTTACTCAACGAGAGAAGTAATTAATTCTAGGAGTTTTAATATGGAATGGATGAATTTAAGAAGTTACCAATTACTGCCAACAAAAATTAACCTTAGCAACACCTTAACTCAAATTAGATACACAAAATTCAATGACACATTGCGAGATTAACTTATGCAAAAAGGAACAGAAAAGACCAGTGCCAAAATGAAAAAAGTGCTTGCAAAAGTGGGTTGCTAGTGTAGTCTCAGTGAAAGTATTCCAGTGTCTCGGTTGGTAAATTTTAAATTATTAAATGAATTGATTAAGGAATGGGTAAATTGTGGGTTTGGCCTAACAAGTCAAGTCCCTTCAAACTGAGTGCTAAAGCAGTAATACCAAGAGTCCAACAGGGTGAGGATAGACCTGCTTAGAGTAGTCCCCTGACTCTATAGTGATTACTCTTTGCAACCTCTCGAGTTCTCAAGAAAATTACTTGTGTGGATTTTCCTATTAGATCTAGTAACTCGTATCCCTTTCTAATACAGCCAACTGATCAGACAAGCTGCAGCGGTGTAGAGCATACGGGGAAGGAGTCTTGGTTTATTTTAATTAGAACAAGTTTTCTGATTTAGAAAAAAGATAAATCCCTGGAGTCTCTTTCCAAATTCAGTACTCGGGCAAGCCCTTATCCACGAACATGTACTCGGGAAAGCGAGGGGGTTTATTTTAACTTAGCAGTGCATAACAAAATTGTTTTTGTTTTTTAATTACTACACTGCTCAAATCTTTTCCCTTATGGTACTTCGGTATAGCGCAGTGGGTAAGTATTCAGGTTACTTTTGCACAACTTAAACACATCATGAAATGATAAAAAAAAGACAACTACGCTACCAGCATATAAGAAAACAAAAAAGGACACCGACACAAATCCCCCCAGGGGGATGGGGACCGGGCTCTACTGAGCCTACTCAAACTTGTTTTTATTAGTTGGTTACAATGCTTCAGCAGAGAATGCTCTTTGGTCCTTGTTATCTGGGATCCAAAGGCTTACAACATGCAAAGGAAATAGGGCCAGCTAAGGGGAAAGCCTCCTGGGAGCTCCGGATGTTCGAAAAAGCTAATTTCAGGCAGAGTTTCCTTCTCTTTTTTGATGGGCCTGCTAAAAACCAGCAAGCATATGTCAGTGAAAGATGCCCAAAAACACTTTGGAAGTGTCTTTGGGCAGCATGCAAAAATTTACAAAAAAAAATCTAAGTAACAACTGATTACAAAAACAAGGAAAGAACTAAGAGAGGTAAGCTAGAAAGCTTGCCTTCTTAGGATCTTTGCTTGCCTCTTGAGGAGAATGGCAAGCAAATCTTAAGCACAAAATGCTAGATCAAACTTTAAAATGCATAGAAACTCTTTCAACAAGCTTTTTTAACTTTCAAATTTTTTTTAAACTTGCGGAAAAAAGGGAAAAGTAACTAGATCTAAAATTTTAAATGTACCTTTGAAGCAGACTAGAAATAGAAACTTTTAGACATCAGATCTACCTTTGATATGACTTTAGATGCTAGATCTAATGTGGAAACATTTGAAACCGAAAGAAAATTTTAAGAAATTTGTAGATCAAAATTCAAAGAACCCAGAGTAGAGCAAGAATTAAAGGACATAAAAAGCTTCCTTGGTGAGATCAGAGGGACAGAGCTTATTTTCAAATTTTACTGAAGGAAAGGTAGAGCACATTCGCTCATCAATACTCCAGCATTAGCTTCCTGCAAAAGATTATCAACACTAGCAATGGGGATTAAAAAATACCTGTGTAAACCGAAAGAGACTACAACAACAATGTAGATCCAAGCATGAAATCATACATATATCAAATAGTCTTCCTCGACTTGCAATAAAAGAGTAACCTAACAAGAATTACCTTTTATCTCTACAAAAAATACCATTTCCTTCCGAAAGCAAGTTAATCCCAAACATATGCAAGCATGAAAACGAATGTCCCCATGTCAGAAACGGACTCCGTATCTAACTTTTATTACAATCTGAAGTTTTTTAATTAAACCATTAAAAAATGGTTAAAAAAACGGAAAAAATGATTTTTCGCGGAAATTGATGAAACTCTAGGGGGACCTAGTACACGTCCATACGACTCAATTCGAATGCCTAGCATGGTGAAAAACACCGACACGAAAGCTCTAATAACCTCCCTAGGCCGCAACACCAAGATGACTAACCCAGCTTTGGAGGTGTGAGTGAAAAACTCAGAAATTATTAGTCGTTTGTTCAACAACCAATAATAACCAAGGGAAAAAACACTCTAGGCTAGTCGGCTTGATGCTTAAAGCTGGGAAGCCGAGCCTTTTATAAAAATTTAAATGCTAGGACATTTTTTACAATTTCCCCAAGGGGGTATGAACATGCGTTACAAAAAATAAAACGACCCTGGAGGCCTGAAAGGACCTCTGAACTCTGAATATGAACAAGTATTCTTGTTCATCACTGGCGGCTCACTGAAAGTACCAACTAGGTGTAGCCTAGTCGGTAACAAGAACCTCTCTCTGATCTGCCTGTAGGTCTTTAGGAAACCTTGATGCCCTGATAAAGGAGAATCGTGGGTTGCTTGAATGATCTTTTTCCTCAATGTGGATTCTGGAACGAGGTATATCCTGTTTTTGTAATAGATGATGTCATCCACAATCCTGTACCTGTCATCCTGAATTTGCCCGTCCAATAATTCGCAAGCGAATTTATTTTTGGAGTATTCTACTAAGAGAAGCGCCCTCCAATCCGTGGATATACTACTGAGAGATAATGGGGCTGGACGCCTAGATAATGCATCAGCTACTACATTATTCTTACCTTTTACATACTCGATCTCGAAATCGTAGGCTTGTACTTTACTGACCCATTTCTGCTGTCGCTCATTCAGTTCCTTCTGCTCCAGGAAATACTTGAGGCTGTTATGATCGGTTTTGATTTTGAACTTACTGCCCACCAGGTACTGTCTAAATTTTGTGAGAGCATGCAAGATGGCTAGCATCTCTTTGTCATATATGGAGTAGTGGCGCTCGAAGTTCTTCAGTTTACGGCTCTCAAATGCAATAGGGTGATGATTCTGCATCAACACTGCTCCTAACCCTTCGCCTGAGGCATCACATTCTACTACAAAGAGTTGTGAGAAGTTTGGTAATGCTAGAACTGGACAAGAACTCATAATAACCTTCATCTCCTCGAAAGTTTTCTGTGTTAAGTCTGTCCAAGTGAACGCTCCTTTCTTGGTGAGATCTGTGAGGGGTGCTGCAAATTGGGAGAATTCCTTAACGTACCGTCGGTAATAAGTGCACAGTCCTAAGAAACCTCTCAATTCTGTAACTGTTTATGGTGTGGGCCAATCTCTGATAGCTCGGATTTTCTCCATATCAACCTGTACTCCTTCTGCATTGATTACGTGTCCTAAATACAACATTTCCTTCATGCCAAACTCACACTTGGACATTTTTGCATAAAGCGAATGTTCTTCTAAAATACTCAATGCTTCGTCCTGGTGTTTCAGATGCTCTTCCCATGTTTTGCTGTAAATCAGGATGTCATCAAAGAATATGAGCAAAAACTTACGTAGCTGTGCTCTGAAGGTGTGGTTCATGCATGACTGAAAAGTGGCCGGAGCATTGGTAAGTCCAAAGGGCATGACCAAAAACTCATAGTGACCATAGTGACAGCGAAAAGCTGTTTTGGAGATGTCCTGGTCCCTTACCCTGATCTGATGGTATCCCGAGCGAAGATCGATCTTGGAGAAGTATTGAGCTCCCCGAAGCTCATCCATGAGTTCGTCAATTCTGGGAATGGGATACCTGTTCTTAATGGTCTTTTTGTTGAGTGCTCGATAATCGATGCACATTCGCAGTGTACCATCCTTCTTTTTGACCAGTACTACTGAGGATGCAAAGGGGCTAGAACTGGGCCGAATATATCCAAGCTCCAGTAATTCTTTGATTGTTTTATCAATCTCATACTTGTACCTTTTGGGATGCCTGTAAGGAGTGGTGATGACTACTTGTCCCCCCTCCTCTAACTCGATGATGTGTTCAAAACCTCGGTCTGGTGGTCTACCTGATGGAAGGTCCCGAAAAACCTTTTCATGTTTCTGTAGCAAGGTTTGAATGTCATTTGGGTGTTGTGTGCTGGTCTCTTGGGGTTTCCTGAAGGTGACCAAACATTCTGCAGCCCATTCTATATCATCCTGTCGGAGTACTGCCTCCATCCTCTATGACGAGACCGGTTTTGGGAGATAAGTGTTCGTGCCCCTCAAAACTACCCGTTTGCCGTTTGGCCCCTGGAACTCCATTTCCATTGCCCTATAGTCTGTAGTGTATTTCCCTATAGAATAAAGCCACTGAGCACCCAATACCACATGAGTATTCGCTACATCCACTACATAGAAAGTGTTTGTCATCTGATAGTTACCTAAGGCGACATTCAATTTTGGGATCCAGTAGTTGCACTCCATGCTGGAGTTCCCGGCTACTGCTACAGTGAATCCTTCGAACTTCTCGGTCTGAATACCTCTCCTGGCTACCCAAGCGGAGTCAATGAAATTGTGGGTGGCTCCCCCCATCAATCAATACTCCTACTTTGTGACCCTGTACTACTCCCCTGACCCTGAAAGTATGGAATCTTGGTACTCCAGATAATGTAGCAATGACCCCCTCTGGTGTATCACCCTGGTGTGATTCCTCCTCAGCTGCCCGTAGTTCTTCTGTGGCTTCTTGCTCATAGTCGTCCTCTTCACTGTCTGGATATACCTCAATGTAGTGAGCCTTCGCCTTCCTTGCACACCTGTGTCCTGGTACCCATGGTTCCTGACAGGTGAAGCATAGTTTCTTCCTTCTCAGATCTTTCCTAGTGTCATCGTCTAACCAGGTTTTCTTGGGCACATCCTGCTGGAAAGGTTTCCTGTCCTTGTCCTTAACAGGAAAATTGGTTTTCAGTGGGAATTTGTTTTTGGGAACTGAATCCTGAAGATCTCTTGCTCTGCTAATGGCATCCTGCAGAGTGAGGGGTTTGTAGGCTTTCATGCATCCCCGTAGTGGCTCTGTGAGGGCCTCAGTGAATAACATAGTCAATCTGCTCTCTGACACGTCTGTTACCATAACGGCTATCCTCTGAAATTCTGAAATGAAAGCTTCTGCACTACCGGTTTGTTTGAGTTGAGCCAACTCCCTGAAATGTATCTCTGGATCTTTCCTGTCAAACCTCTCTATGAGCTTCTGAGTGAACTCACCGTAGAAATGTATGGTGTTGTGACCCAATGTCACCAATCCGTGGTACCACCACTCGTGAGCCTCTCTGCCCAGGTGAAGTGTGGCCAATTAAATGGCGTCTGTCTCTGTCATGGGGTTGAGTTGGAAATAGGTATCCAACTTTTGAACCCATATCCTCGCTGATCCTCCGCGAGTCCCATCAAAGTTTGGGATGGTCAACCTGCCCAAGGTCTTCTGCAGCTCATAGTTGTGATTGAAACCCTTGTTGAAATTCCTGGGCCTGTTCCTACTCTTCATGTTGCAAAAATCTGAAAAAGACATGGCAGCATGAAATTCATCCCCTAAGTCTCTATACTCCTGTAAATAAGCCCCAAAAGGCTCACTAGGTTCTACCTGCATGACCGGGCCCCCTACTGTATCTGCTAAGAAGTAAGGCATGGTAGGCCTAATAGAAGGTCTGCTATATATGTGCGGAGTATTCTGAATGTTAGTGTACGCTATCTTTCCACTGCTGCTTGTAGATCCCCGATCTACCGGTGAGGGAGGTGTACTGTTGATACCCGTTTCCGGTTTCGCTGATAATCTGTTGATTGCATTGAGTACATCTTTTTGTCCTTTGGCCAAGTCTTGCAATGCAGAGACCAAGCTGCGAAACTCCATCCGATCCTCCTCTTCTCCCATTCCTTTTCCCCTATCCGAGTGTATACCTGTTTGTTCCATATCTGAATTGGTATTTTCTATTGGATATCCTCAAACTCCCCTGTGTATCTACTCTTCCTCCTCCTATAGGTTACAAAAGGGTCTCCTCCTGTATTCATCTACGTTTCATTTCTTAAGCCCACAGCTGGCCAAGAAGATAGCTCTGATACCACTGTAATATCCCAAATCTTGATATTTTCTATTTCTAAGCAAATATGCTGATACAACTGGGCATGCAAACTGCTATGCAAAAATCCCTATTTTATAGCAAAAATTAGAGTTAGGGTTTCTGAGATAGAATGAACGCTTACCACTGATAAGCCGGCTAGACTGCTCCTGAGAGAGTATGCAAGAACCAAGAACTGAATCGGAGATGGACAGATATCTTCCGCTTCCGGTGAAACCCCAGCAGCAAGAACCTAAGTCAGAAAAGGGTGACGTTTTCAGTGAAGGAGGTGTCCGATGACGCTGCCGATTTGCAGGACTGATAGCCTTCCTGTGCCGGAGAGAATGCCTGGTACATGCGGAGTTTCTGAGATCTCTAGGAAGGATAGCGACTTGCTCCAGAGAGGCAGCTGCTCACTCCTCCTTGATCCCGAAATAGTTGGTAACTGCTCCGGATGAGCGCGGACGGATCTGATAATCACCGGGTACTGGAGTATGATGCTGATGATGAGAATGGTGCCTGAGTTTCGGCGTAAAGCTGAGATCTGAAGGCCCAGCAACTGATTTAGGGATTTCTAGCTGAAAACCCCCCCTTACGGCTGCACACGTGTCCCTGCAACGATCTATACCATATACTGGATAACTTATGAATGAATGTAAGAGCAAATGGTGAACCTGTATGGCTTACCCTGAATGAGACTAGGACAGATGTTTCACTGCCGAAATCCCGCTAGCTGAAGACTCCGTCTCCAACCCCAACTGCTGTGCGGCACGCTGTGCTGCTATCCAAGAGCTCCCAAAATAATAATCATCAAAAGTGAAGTCTCCTTTTGCTTTATCTCTCTTTTATAACTTTCAACTGCGAAAACCCTAATCTTTGACCTAATTAGGTCACTTTATCTTCTAATCTGCAGTTGACTTGCATGCATGCGGATGGAGACTTAAAGAGTGCATGCATCATTAAATAATGCTTGGATGGCATGCACGGAGGTGGCCTTTGGCCCCGATGGCCCTTCTTGACCTAATGATGATGCCCTAGATCTTCTATGGATGGCATCAGTCCTTAGCTGATTCCGTAGCTGTCAGTAACCGCTTGAACCCACAGGAATCACATAGGTTAGCGGGTTTGGGCCTCAAGGCCTAATCAGAAGAGGACATTACACAAATCTAGTTGAGACTGAAGGGGAAGCACCTTGAAGGATCATGGGGCAGGAACGACGAAGGTGCCCAACCTCATGACAACAGTTGCATCGGAATGGGATATTTAAATAATCCATTCTCCGACAGATAGGAGTTTCAGTGCACATAATCTCAATTTTTGCTGGCAACGCTTTAGAGATGTCCATCTCAACCAGAACTTATGCCATCCTTTTATCGAAAATGAGCTGGAAGTCATCCTCCATAGCCACAAAGCGCCCCAAGGAGTCAGCAAGTCTCACAAGGAAGTCTTTGTTCCATAAAGGAAATGGCAACGCAGGGCGGAGAACCCAGAGGTGTCGCTTGACCACTCTCTCTCGAAGAGGGTCGAAATCTGAGTGCCATCTGTTGAGCACCAGAGAACCCTTGTTAATGGTCCAGAGGGTGTTAAGAATCAGAATCACATCCTTGTCTTCCAGGAATACAAAAACCAGCCAACGATTTGCCAACAGGCAGATAGTTGGCACATAATTTAAAAGTGGTTTCCAGTGTGCAGTGGCCCAATCCACCCACTCCTCCTTCCCCATACAGCAGTATTCAAGTCGACCCACTAAGGCTCTGCAACAGAGAGCGTCCACCCTATCCATGTATACGTCCTGCCCTAGCACATAATTGCGTTTGGCCTCCAGGGCTTTTACTGCTTTAAGCTTCCTTCGCACATGAGATGAAGAGAACCCTTCATTTTGCATTGCACGTGGAGCTATCCCCGCAATCCTTGGCGCAGCGGGTTTTCGGGATTCCATAATCCAAAGACCGGAACCGGTTAGCCAAGGATAAGGGTCTAAGGCTATAACCCTAAACCTAAAACGGCCGGAGGATAGAAACTCCTGGGAATACTAGGCACACAATATAGGCTGGCTAAAATGCAATGAGAGGAGACCCCGATTAGGGCCACCCAAGGCCAACCTCGGTTAGGGCCACCCAAGACCAAAGGACTCAAGACTGTGTTGGACTAGAATCAAATGGAATCGTCAGAAGTCGAACAGACAAAGGGCTGGCTGATAAAGTCTCCAGAAAGCCAAAAGGAAAAAACAGAAAAGGGTTAAAGCATACCCTGTTGCCGACAGCAAATAGCAAACACTGAACCCTACCCAGGTTAAGACACCCCAAGTCGAGGTTTTAGGAAAAGGAGAGACCAACAGACACGTCAAGAATCAAAAGTAGAGGACCGATAAGACAGAAGACGAAACTAGAAGTTAAAGTAAAAAGCATCTAGGGTTAAGTCTGAAAAACCCCGTTTAGCCTGCAGCAGTTTGTAGCTTGGCCATAGGAACTGTAAAATGTAGGTACAAAAGCGCTATAAGACACCCGGAGGTGACTTTTGCTTTCGGGACCCACCCAAACGGCAGAGGGAAATATGAAACCTTCCGACAGTCAAAGGGCAGAGACTGTTTCTGCAGCATAAAATACGGAGCTGCTTAACCATGCAGAAAAAAGAACAAGGACCGAGAAAACTGGCGAAAACACAGGAGCAGCAGCAATAAAAAAACAACCCATAAAAAACAAAAACAAATTCCCATTTTTTAATAAAACATGGTTGGTAACTTGGTACTAAGCCCCCTGCGAAGGGGGCAGACTCCATGTGTGAAAAAATAAAAAACACAATAAAAAACACAAGCGACAGATGACAGCAAGCCCCCTGCAACAGAGAAGAAAAATCCAGTCCCGTAGAGCAGACACGGCCGTCTTGAAAAGAGTTTCCAGGCTCAATGCAGCGCTCCGCAGCAGTCGGAGCTGCCTCGTCTCCATAGCTGAAACCCTAGTTGCAGCTCCCCTGAGCAATCTATCCTATTAGCACATTTGGTCATTTTGACTAAATAAAGTCTACACTCCATCTTTTCTCTTAGCTATTTCTCAGCTTTAAAGAGCTTGTGTTGAAAGAAAAATGAATTTACCACCAAGTTTTTAAAGAACCTTTGGCATTTAAGTAAAGCTGATTTTACTTTTAGATGTCTACAGTTTCTGAAATGCTAAGATTTTGCGTAGTCTAGGCAGACCATATTCTGTTAGACAAACAAAATACCAAAAGTTCGCTCCACTATTAAACTTCCATCTAGAATCGCTTAGTGCACAACATTTAAGTACTGATTTTAAAGAGGTAGCTAGTTAGCGAGATGAAGATGCTATTGTTTAACCTCCATTGCTGGCTGCAGGTAACAAATTCAGCATTGGACGTATTGAACTCAGATGGAAACAGAGTGAAGACACAGATTGTCCCAATTGATGAAGCAACCAGAAGAGTTCGCAATTTCTACACACAGGACATTTCAGCTCCAGCTGGACCCCTGTTTAATCTGTTCTTTGAAGCTTCAGTTCCTGCTCTTGGGTACACAGTATATTTCCTGAAAGCTGCAAAGGATGGAGCTTCTCGTAAGAGATAAATAGGAATCTGTTAGATATGCTTCTAGCAGTTTTGTAAACCTATATTTTTGGATTTCAAAGTTTATTTTGGGCAAGCATGCTATAACTCTTAAAAATGTTTCTTGAAATGATTTTGGATGAAGCTGCTTCTTATTTACATGTTTGGAAGAACGACATTGCATTCACAAAACGCCATGGATGCTTCTGTGGAAATTAATTACAGGGACTTCATTCGGGAAACCGGAACATATAAATGGAGAAGTAATTCTGGACTCAAATAGGATCCAGATGGTGTTTTCCAATTCTACAGGGTCATCGATAGAGATCAGAGATCCTGAACATAGAGTATGTAACAAGATTTTGCCAATGTTTCCGCTGATTGTAGTTGTATTTCAATTTTTTATAGAGTAGAGTCTACGTTATGAATTAAGCTTCCTATATGTACCTTATAGACCGGGTAACTAAACTGACAATCCATCTTTCTAAATGACATTATGAATAATTGATGAAGCCTCAGTACTACCTTCCATTCCTGGGTAAAATATTTGCTTAATGATGAGGACACTATACCGTTGAATTCCATAATGGCAGTAGAATATTATTCAATAGGAGTTGAAACCTGGATATTGGTAATTAGAAGGAACTGTAAAATCATGAATAACAAATTTGGATAGTATTCCTTGTTGGATCATTTTCTATTGTACATTCTAATTCAGAGTCATATTTTCATACTAACAGTTTGCTCTAGTCTATCCTGCTGCAATGCCCATTCCTCTAATTTTCTTATTGTCCGTACCCGTAGCACTATTTTGCTTTCCATTCTCTTCAGCTTACCTATTCTGGTCAATTTCAGCTGCATACTTTCTTGAACGGTGAAGCCAATTCTCTGTTCCTAGTCACTTTTTTTGTTCTTTTCATTTAAAAAAAATTATTACAGCTTTTCAGCTGTGAATTGTTTTTTAAGAATGTGACTAATAGATTTTCACCCTTTGTTTAGAGCTGTAGAAATACAAATCTTACTTCTTAGCAAGGACATCCGGTATGGTCTTTCCTTGGCTTAATCAATGGAACCACCATACTTGAATTAAGCCTTTCAAAGACGTAGTTTTCTTTTCTTTTACTTCATGAGGATGATTCATGAGTTGTGTTGGAAAATAAGGTCACATCAAAGTTAGTGGGCCATTGAAATCTTAAGATTGAGGAGAATTAACCAAAATTAAGAGGTTGCTCCTATAGACATGAAATTCTTAGCCTTTCACTTTCCTAGATTTTTATATCTGGCGATCGACAGTAATACCGCTATATAGCTGGTCACTGTTAGGCTGAATATATTTACAATAAAGATAGCTGATTGACTGAAGATTTTATAAATCTATAGAATCAGATTATGGTGATCCTATAGGGTTTTTTTGGTTTCTCTTTCTTTATTTTATTTTGAATCAAATACGTTCCTTCTCTAATGCTAAACTTGTTTTCAGGTAGCCTCCACTATACATCAATCATATTGTTGGTACAATGGAAGCGATGGTAACACCACAAAGGGAATGTATGAGGTAATTTGTACTTAAAAGGGTTTTGTACAATGCAGTGGGGCTCAAGTTTATCCATTAAAGCTAACAAATAAAACCAATAAAATATGCTGAATGCTACTTTTCTAGATAGATTTAATTAACGTTTGAAAAATATACCTCATATATCTCTAGTTATAGCCTCAAGGATCTTACCAAATGTTTAAAATCTTGGTCTGGTTATCAATATTATAGTTGCAGGACTTGTCGATTAATCGGCGAGTAGATGCCAAATGGGAAATTGGCTGAAAAATTTGCTGACTTCTGAAAAGCTTGGTCGGCTTGCGTGTTGTTTGAAAAACTTGCACGTCTGCTTAGTCATTGTCAAAGTTTTCCAAAAAAATCTCTGTGAGGGCGCCTCTCTGAGTTTCCTTTTTATTTTTATCAAAGATGTTTTCAGTTTATAATTGAATTTAGTTTTTACGTATTTGTGTGGGAATATTATTTACCAATTTTTCTGCCAAGTGTGTCAAGTTTTTAAGGAACTTTGCTTAAGTCATTGATTGGAGACACCAACCATGTTATTCCCAAGTCAAATTCTGAACCATATCATTTTCTAGAATCTTCAGCTAAATCAGGTCAAATAACACAAACTCACTTTCCAATTCAAATGACAAAGGTCTCAAAACTTCCTATATACTCATACAAAGATTTCTTGTTGCAAAACTTTACTCCATTTGAACACACTGATCATATAACATACCCTGAAAAATGCATTTCATTTCTTTAATATTTTTTTATAGTTTCTTATGACATGATTAATATTGATGTATGTGAAGTTTTCAGAGTGAACCTAGCTAGTAGAAAGATCACAAAAATCTTGTGTGAGAGAGAAGAGGAGTGAGACAAGCTTGAGAGAAATAATGAATTTTATCTTTTAGAATGAGTAATTAGTAAAATTACTCATGATTTACTCTACATGGCTAAGTGAATTTGCCATAGTAGTGATTTAGAGAGATCTTAGATGCTCACCAGCAGTAAAGGCCACACTTTATAGCAGTAAAGGCCACACTTTATGGAGTTCACTAGTGTATAATATCTCCAACACCCCCCTGAACAGTGTTGAAATTTAAGGGTTAGAGGAGTTTTTATCATAAGTAGTAAACTTTAATGCATGAACATGTAAACTCAGATTCAAAACAATACTGCTTAATAAACTTTGAACTGTAATAAAAACAAAACATAATTTTCATCTCTTTCAACTTAAGGGTCCATTAGCCTCTGCGTTAAAGTTGGTCCTCGAGAATCATCAAATGCCATTTACAGTAACAACATAATAAAATAATGTACAATAGATATCAGCAGTAAAGAATCATAACCAATATTTGAATCAGCCTTATACTCAGATTTTAGATCTGATCTTGTCATTGAAGGGACATGTCAACTAGGCAAACAATTGACGTACCTTGAGAGAGAGCCTAAGAGGGTTAAGGCAGATGTATACTGACTCAGACTTTTTAGTTAACAAGCACGTTCATAACCAGTACAATCATACTTGCAAAGGACACCGGCATACAGTCATGCTGAGTAAGGATGCAGCCACATAGTGCAGAGACACACAATCATACTTTACACAGTCATGCTTTCACAGTCATGCTGGAAAAACCACAGTTCACACATAGAGTGAAACTCACGGTTATGCTGGGGAAGACCCACAGTCCATACTGGGAAAATAGGCTCACAGTCAAGTTGAGGTAGACCCACAGTTCACACAAGGAAAACAGACTCACGGTCATGGTGAGTAAAACCCACAATCCACAGTGGAGGATCACGTGAACTCAAACACGGTGTAGGAGTACAGTCACGGTGTTGAGGAACACACGCAGACAATCACGATGGAGAGGATCACACACCGACAGTCATGGTGGAGAGGATCATGCACTGACAGTCACGGTGGATCATGCGCTGGCAGTCATGGTGGAGAGGATCACGTGCTGGTAGTTGCGGTGGAGATCACACGCTAACAGTCACGGTGGAGAGGATCACGTGCTAGCAGTCATGGTGGATCACGCATTGGCAGTCACAGTGGAGAGGATCACGTGCTGACAGTCATGGTGGAGAGGATCACATGTTGGCAGTCACAGTAGAGAGGATCACATGAACACATGCATGGTGGAGATCCTCACGGGTGCAGCAGTCGCGCTGCAGAGTACAAGTAAGCCACATGGGGGCAGCAATCATGAGATGGAAGGGTCATGCAGGATAGGGCCACGGTTAGCAGCAAACACGGGACAAAGATCACGCATGAGAATAGAGCCCAGTCTTGACAACATGATGCTGAAGGATTACGCTCGGGGAGGGAGAAGTAGTCACACATGAAGTGGGAGGTGGCCATGGGAAAAAGATAGCCGTGAAGCAACAGTCACGGAAGGAGAGAATCAGATCCATGGAGCAGAGATAGTCATGCAGAAGAAAAGTAATCACGGGTGGAAGAGAAAGGACCTAGTCACACTACTTGGTCAGCTAGAATGATATCCAAGAGAGACACGGGGGTGGGAATTTATAGTCTTGTCTTAACCTTAAGATAGGGTATCATAGGTAAGATCAAAATGGTCCAAGATTTTAACTATAAGATCAAATGACTTAGGGTAGTTCATGAATGGTCCAATGGTAAAAAATAAAACCATAAGATAAATAAAAGGTCCAAAGTTTTTTATTAATAAAACCATAAAATAAACTTTTAATGATTTTATAATAAAGTCATAAAGTAAATGGTCCAACCAAAAGAATAGTATACCAAAGAAACCCATAAGGTGAGAGTCATCATGACAAGGGTACACACACAATAAGAGTGCTAGGACCAAGTAAGATAAAGGACCATGAGTCAACATAGGGGGCCACAATAAAACAACCCACAAACCCACAAGATCAGGGTGAACCATAAAAGGTGGACAAATAAGACCAGTAATCTTTTCTCTCTCTCAAGGTACATTGTTTTATATATTTTTATCATCACTGTATAAGGGGAAGATCCAATCCGAAAGGTACGATCCTTTGGTCCTCAAAACCGCTCCTAAGGGTTAGGTGCTAGTGACATCATCAAGGGGTGGCCAATCTCTTGAGAAACAACCTAGCAGTAACGATTAGGAGAGAGGACATCACACATACTCCATTTTTAAAGAATGGCTCTCAGCTCTAGGCCGAGTTTCAGTCTTAGACTGAATCAAATTCCTAGTAACTGACCAGGTGCCTCCATTCTCCCAGAGAATGGCTCTCAGTTCTAAGCTGAGCGTCAGTCCCATACTGAATCATGTTGATCAACTCCTGAACTCTAACCAGGTCCTCCATTCTCCCGGACAATGGTCCTCAGTACTAAGTTGAGCTTCAGTTCCAGATTGAAAGTTGATCAACTACATGCAGGACCTACTTGGACATCGTGTCCCTGCTCCCATACCAGAATATATCTCTACCTCTACCTGCAGGTTCTATTTGGACATCGTGTCCCTGGTCTTAGACCAGAATACCCTAGAGGTATATAAGGGCCCTAGCCACATGCTAGGGGCTTTGCCATAGCATCAACTTGCTTGGTCCCAGACCAAAAACCCCAGGAGGTTACTGGGGGCCCTAGGGTACCTTCAAAGGTCTTACTCTACCCTAGTTAACTTACTAGGGTACCATCCTCTCTAAGAATGGGTCTCGCAGCTGCACTAACTTTAACACTCCCTCTCAGCAAGAGATGCATTCTTAACAACACTTAGCTTATCTCGGAAGTGATTAGACTTCGATAGAGGCTTAGTCAACTTATCAGTAAAATTGTCTACTTAACAGATTAGATTGCATCATGTCCCAGACATGGTTAACCTTCCTCTTGATGTGTACCTACCTGTCATAGAGCACAGGGTTTTCTGAGAGCTTGATCTTTTATAAATCCACTTGGAAATTGCAACTGACTTCCTGTTGAGAACCACTTTCCGCATGTCATTTAACATCTTCCAAATTTGATGTTTGGCTGCCACCTTATAAATGGAGGTTTCTAAAATAGTGATGTGGCTCATTTGAGATACCAAACCAGAGTAATCATGAATCTCTCAATAGGTTACTCAAAGAGATCAACTAAAGACTCCCTGATATCCTCCCTCTGCTCATCTAAGAGAGATGACTCATGGACTGGGCTTACTTCCATGTCTATATAACTGGGGAGGGTTCTCTGAAAACTTTCTTCAATGGAGATCACAACTTTTCTTTGCAATCCCATTTCGCTGGGGATTGAGGAGCTCTTTTGGCTCCCTCTTGATCTCTGAACTTACTAGTTGTTCCATTCTATCAATAACAAATGCCTGGTAGTTTCTTGGGGGATAATCATCCAACATAACTGATCCTGCAATTTGTGGAGCCTCTTGCTCCCTCTGTACATGAATACTTAGCTCCCTCTTGAGTTGTGCATTTAATTTTAAGAATAAACAGGATCTGTAAGCATTCATTGCTTGTCACATCATCCTCCTTTATAAGTTAAGAATGAATGTCATCAATTTCACATACTAACATGATTTTATCATTCATATATGTACACTGCAGCTATCTTAAATCTATCAAGAGAAAATTCACAGGTTATGACAATACTAAGAGTCAACATGAATTGAGATAAGAAGTCCTCCCTATATATGCCCTTATGCAGAAATCACATTGTACATCACATTGAATATGTACCCATAGAGGTATCAGCATTATATCATCTTTATGCAATAGTATACATGCATTGGCACAAATTTCGATCATAACCCTACACATAAGATTAAGCTCTAGGCTTCACATTGAATGATGCATCATAAGGAATGGTTAAGCATTCTATGCCACTGTCCTTTAAACCTAAGCATGCATTTCTTGAATAATTTCATGTATCATCATACAACATAATCCAGGATATTTAAATGATCATAAATTCTAACTTGTGCCAACTGCCAACCATCCTTAATCATATCCATCAATGAGTCAAAAAACTCTTTTGCACAAATCAATGATCAACTATAAGGCATCATAATTAAGTGGGCTTTCTTACTTGTCATTTGATAACATAATTCTTTCATGGGTCATCATGTTCACAATCTAGCAAATCCATTTTCTGATAACACTTGTCAGTACAATAGGTATAAACACATCTCTTTGTTCAACTGTCATTGATCTAATCAATCAGATATGTAAGTATCAGATCTCCTACCATTTTTATCACTTTGATGGCTAATGAACTCCTTCAGCCAAGATTTGTAAAGCTCAAATCCAACAATTAAAGTCCTTACTGTTACTTTGGCAACCCTTACCTTAGGATCATGTAGATTTTGTTACCCTCAAGACAGAGTTAGCTACAGCCTAAGCTCTGATACCATGTTGAAATTTAAGGGTTAGAGGAGTTTTTAACATAAGTAGTAAACTTTAATGCATGAACATGTAAACTAAGATTCATAATAGTACTACTTAATAAACTTTGAACTGTAATAAAAACAAAACATAATTTTCATCTCTTTCAACTTAACGTTCCATTAGTTACTGCGTTAAAGTTGGTCCTCGAGAATCATCAAATGCCATTTATGTTGATTTTTGTACCTAGGAAAGTGTTCCCCTAGGTGACTTTAGCCTTGGTCACTTAAAAGGGGGGAAATAAATTGATCCTTGCATTAAATGACTTGAGATGAGCATTTAATTTGACTTTAGAGAATAAAGTCACTTTTTGGAAAATGTAAGTGAGGTGAGTGAAATTAATTTTTATATGAGATTGAATGAGCATTTAATCTCTTCCACTCATCTCATCTAATCTCCACCGTTGGATTAGAAGAACCCTAAGGTTTTCACCAAAAAGGCATGGAAAGGCAAAATCACTCACTTTTGTAGATGAGTGTGAAGGAGAGAGCTGAGAGAGAGCAGAGCCATTTTTTTTAAAAAAGAGGAGAAAACACCAGTAGCAACAAGTTTTTTCTTGGCACACATTTCGAGGAAGGGACATCAGCAAGGAGGGCACGGAAATCGAGGAGAGGACAGTAGCATTTATTGCTAGCCCATACAGTCCGTACTTTTCGGTATAACAGGCACAATTTTCGAGATTTTTTTATGGCCACGGATTTCGAGGTCCGTACGGTTAGTCAGTACAGTCCGTATAGCGACATGGAAATTGAGGCAGAAAACATAAAATTTACGAGTTTGATTTTTCCTGTTTGGCACGAAAAACGAGGTAGAAAATTTTCATTTGATTGAGATAAGTTGGTCTGAAAAATTTTCAGAGTTTTGCTGTAATATTTTTCCTGAAAATAAAAATCTCTCACATAACAGGTTTTCGCCTTGTGGGTTTTTCCTGGGCAAGTTTGCCAAAAATCTCTGAGTCTAAAATTTATGGTGTGCATTTCATATTTTTTTCTGTCATTAAATGTGAGTTTCAGCAGTGTTTTTATCAGTCTGAAAATTTGTGTAATTTCCAACCTTCATTAAAATCTGGGTTGGGCATTAAACAGTGAAAATTTTGACATTTAAACCGGTGGCTGAAACTGAGAAAAACTTTCATGGTATCAGAGCAAGGTTGGGCAAAAAATTAAATTCTTGCAGACAAAAAATAATTTCTAGAACTCAGAATTTCTTTTGACAGTAGCAGCATTTTGTTGAAACTTGAACTTTGCAAAATATGACTTCAACTGGACTGAGGACGGAGGATAGGCTTGATGGGGTTGGGAATTTTGTCCCATGGAAGGCTAGGATATTGCTTGTGTTGGAAGAGAATGAGCTATGGGATGAGGTAGCCAATAATACTACAACTCACCCCATTGTTATTCTCGATGCTACCGCTGATCTAGCTGGACTGGCTGCCTTCAATAAGGACATTAAGGCCAAAAGGATAATTTTTACCATGTTATTCCTCACATCTTGGGTAAAGACCGTGCACATAAAATGTGGAGTGCTTTGACAGCCTTGTTTCAAATCTCAAATGAGAATAGGAAGATGGTTTTGAGGGAGAAGTTGAATGGTGTTAAGATGGTCAAAGGAGAGGTTGTGATGTCTTACCTTACTAGGATCTTTCAGGTGAGAGACGAGCTTGCAGCAGTTGGGGAGGTTGTTCCTAATGCAGAGCTAGTGCAAACAGCTTTGAATGGGGTTTCAAAGCCTTGGGCTGTATTTGTGGAGGCTTTGGTTGCTAGGGAGAACTTACCTACATGGGACAGGATATATGATCATTTTGTTCAAGAGGAGACTCGGAGGGGTCTTGTGCAGGGAAGTGCTTCTACTAGTAGGGAGGATGAGGAGGATGTGGCTTTGGCAGCAAAGGGGAAGAAAAAGTTCAAGAAGGGCTCCAAGAAGGGTGGGGCCAAGTAGCAGGATGGGAAAAAGAAGGGTTTGAGCACTGTGAAGTGCTTTGCTTGTCAGAAGATGGGGCACTATGTTGGGCAATGTCCAAACAAGAAGAAGCAACAGCATCAGACAACAACTTCGGTAGAGGTTGAGGATTTTGCAGCTAGATTTTAGAGAGAGATTTGTCTGTGCACTGGACATGTTGATAGAGAGAGAGCATCCATAATCACCAGTGCAGATGTTGATAGAGAGAGGGAGTTTTCCTTGTTGACAGAACATTCTTACAGTGCATCCACTTCCAGCACTTGGTATATTGATGGTGGAGTTTCACGCCACATGACAGCCTACAAGTGCTTGAGAGATGTTCTCTGAGCTTTCACAAACAGAGATTGATGTGGAGGTAGTGTTGGGAGATGGCTCTGCTGTTTGAGCAGTTGGGCGTGGGACCATTACCTTTCAGAGGGAGTCCATGAGTCCCATGGTTTTAAGAGATGTATTGTATGTACCTGGGCTGAAGAAGAACTTGGTTTCGGTTTCCATGATCAAGGATCAAGGTCTTGGGGTGTCCTTCCTAGATGGACATGTGCATGTGTTTCCCAAGACTGCAAGACCATCTGCTTCATATGCCATTGGAGTTAGATGTGAGAAACTGTACAAGCTCTTATTTCGGCCTCAGCATGCCTTGGCACATAGCAGCGACAACGAGCTTTGTGAGTTGTGGCATAGGAGGATGGCTCACTTGCATCATCTAGCTTTGAGGTTGTTGAGACATATGGTTACAGGTTTGCTAGAGTTCAACATAGAGCAGAGTGATGTTTCCAGGGGGTGTGCTTTGGGAAAGTACACCAAGAATGCTTTTCCTAGCAGTGATAGCAGGTTAGCAGGGGTTCTTGACTTGATACATTCTGATTTGTGTGGACCTATGTCTTCTTTTTCTTTGAGACGATATGAGTACTATGTGACATTCATCGATGACCATTCCAGGAATACCTGGATCTACTTCCTGAAGAGCAAGAAATTTGAGGAGGTCTTGCAGGGGTTCCAAGAGTTCAAAGCTCTTGTGGAGAACCAGACAAGGAGGACGATACGAGCTCTTAGATCAGGTAACGGGGGTGAGTATACCTTCAAGGAGTTTGATGGATATTGCAGACAAGAGGGAATTCAGAGGCAGTTGACGGTTCCATACACTCTAGAGCAGAATGGAGTGGCAGAAAAGAATAGGTTTATTGTTGGAGCAACTAGAGCTATGTTACATGAACAATCACTTCCTTTCTTCCTTTGGGCAGAGGCATGCAGTACAACTGTTTATCTTCAGAACAAGAGTCCCCACCGTGCTGTGGGGAATATGACACATGAGGAGAGTTTCACAGGCAAGAAGCTTGAGGTTATTGTAATATCCCAGATTCGGGATGATCACAAAATCTATGAAATTACCAACATTAATCAATTTTACATTGATTTATAACTTTTACCAGCAACATGTGTTCTCCTAGACATTTCATCAAACACTTTAGACACATTCCATAACACATCACAATGGCGAGATAATATTGGCACCTTTATTATTACTAACAAAGAGTAAACAGTACAATAACTATGGCAGTGATATCAGCTACCAAAATACATCCAACAAGAACCTGAAAGGTGATGCCAACCCGGATGATGAAGCTCCAATGAAGACCCTGAATGGATCCTCCCCCTTTGTCCAGCTAGGGTGGGTCCGTCACACCACTGAAACTAGACCAAAATGGATGGATGGAATTTTCCAACCCCAAACGAAAACTCTAGGCTAACCCCTAGACGGTCTTAAGAACAAATCTCCAAATATTCAAGCATGCCCTTTTCCCTTTGCCTCTGCCGCCTTTTATCCTTGAAAAGTCTCCAATACCATGGGTAAATACCATGGGCCAATGAAAACCATGTTCTATTATCTACCTTTTGCCCATACCATAGAAAAATACTATAGAACAGTAGAAACCATGCACTGGGTAATTATTACTTCCCCTTAACCAATAATTATTTTCTCCTTATTTGTCACCATTAATAATTTTCTAAATTCTTCTTAGGTGACCTTGGTCTATTTTCCTTAGGCTAAAATTGGGGACATGACAGTCCTCCCTTCCCAAATATGCTTGTCCTCAAGCAATGAAGAAACCATAGGGAAATACCATCACATCAACAATCTTCCACCATCAACCATGCACTTAATGTGAAGACTAAGTACAAATGATACCAAGATCCCAAATGATCCTCAGAAATGCAAGATGCAATATATATTCTCCTATGCAATGCATTAGAGTCACATGGAAGTCAGCCTGACACCCTGTACGAAAAACATAAGTCCATCCAAAAGCATGTAGGAAACCATAACAAACTGTTGCAAAGATGAACCCATGGAGAAGAGACGAGGTGTGCTTCCTCAAGCCAACCAACCAAAATGTGTTCCCAATGAGCTCCCCATAATCAGCAATGCTTGGGTCCCCCTGCTTGCTCACTCTCCTAGTGTAAAATGTCATCAAGAACAAGTCCCGCAAGTATGGGATGCCAGGGTCCCAACACTTGCGCACCCCATCAATACATAGTGTGAGTACATACAAATTGGAATGTGGGATGCCCAAGTCCAAATGCTTGTGCATCTCTACCATGCACAAGGTCTCCCAAAACAGTACATCAAAGTAGGAGGGGTACAATGTCCTCCCAATTATTCCAACCAAGTTTGGAATGCCAAGATCCCATAACTGGCGCATTCCATCAATACATAGAGTGGTACAAAATAATACATCATGGGGAGGGGTGCCAGGATCCCAAGTTCTATTATGTATTCTCCCATACATCATAACCACTAATATAGATACATCATAATGAAACGTAGTGAAATGATACAAAGATATGCCACTCCCAATGTGGCTGAAGTGATCATCCATCAAAGAGCACTCAAGAAGCTTGCACCTCCAATCAAGAAAATCATCATGTGTCAAAAGCACACAATCATGAAGATACCAATCAAATCTAATCCGGTAACATAGGTGAGGATCCCATGTCTCATAATGCTGCAAGAAAGAATAAGATGTATCAAGATGTCTCATCATGTGTTCTCTTATCCAAGCAATGGATGAAGAACCTCCATCAATCAAAGAAGGAGCCTCCAAGTGGCTCAAGGAAGTGCATCCATGAGTAGAAGTGATACAAAACAATGGATGTAATTGCTGCTCAAAGGGAATTGGTGCACATATCATAGGATCATCATGAAGGGTAGGAGTCTCATACTCCTCATGTGGCACTAACAGAAAAAACCCCTTCACCCAAACTTCACCGGGATGAAAACTGAAAGAAGTAACAGTGTAGGATGAAGTGTAATGCACCAACTCATCCTCTAAGTCAAGAAATTGGAAACCTCTCCTCAAGGCTGGTCCCATGTGTGTAGGATCATGTGCCTCTTCCATGAGCGCGAGACTTGCACTATGAGGCAACTCGTGTTCTTCTTCATCCATGGCAAGTGTTTGCCATTCAGCTTGCTCCTCTTTCAACCCTTCAAACATTTGTAAATCATTTTGAATCTCATGGTTCACCACACCATGAGGAGTCTCTCTGCTATCATCCATACAAAAATCAGAAACATAGGAAGGAGACCGTGAACTTTGCAACTCCTCAAGAAGTTGCTCATTTTGGATCTTAGATTCTTGAAGTGCTTCTTGAGCATCCTTCAGACAATCTTGGGTGGAATTCAATTCATGTTTGAGCTTGCAAATTTCCTCATTATCTCTTATGGAGGCTTCATGTAATATTTCAGCAAGCTCAATCAAATGACTTCTATCAAAAAGCAAACACATGATATTACCTTTAGTTGTTGATGTTGCCTTATGGATCTTCTCTATGAGTCCATTGGAAGTTTGTGCCTCCATGGAATCATCTCTCCAAGACAATTGGGACACAAGTGTGCTAGTAACTTGGAGAATGTCTAGGGCCTCTTGAATCTTCTTGTCATTCATCTTGAGTGACCCTTTAAAATGGGAAAACTCATGAAAAGAGGCCTTCTCTTCCTCCAACATAGGATCAGCCTCATGAAGTG
>LPNX011210323.1:634517-647218 GCA_001517045.1 Pseudotsuga menziesii
ATGGGTTCCTCATCCATATAGCTGCTATCATACCGCTTAAAATCATTTACCTCTGAGGCATAGGAAGAATACTCCTCGTCCTGCTCATACTCTGAATCTGAATAAGACATGGCTCCTATTCCTCTAATTCTTGAACATGGCTAAAAAAAAAATTATGACGAATACTTGTTTTCCAATTGTTGTAGGTGTTCATCAACAGGATAGCAATCTGCCCCAACTAAAGAGTATGATCACTAGAGACGAGGAGTTACACCTTAAAACACCTAGCAATATTTCTACTCTTCTCAACTGCTGCAAACTCCTCTACACAGCTGCGATCTTTTCAGCAGTGATACGGTGCCAAAAAAAAAAATGTCGACAATGCTTGCGTCTACCATATTGACATAAAAACGCCCAACATATTGGCAACTTGAATGATCTACTTCAGATATGGACTGTTAATACTTGATCTTCAACTGTTGTAACTTACAGGCAATTAAATCCGGTTGATTGTTTCTTTTAATTGTAGGTTTAATTCAGCTAAACAATGCTCAGCATGTTCAAACCTTGCTAGAGAGTCTTTTACTTCATTCTCCTTTTGTGCTATAGTGGCTGAAAACTCTGCTCTTAGGGAATACTCTGTTAGTTGTGCTTGCTTGCTAGCACGATCATGAAGTGATGTGGCCTTTTGTAATGATGTTTGAGCTTCCTTCACCGCCAGATCATGCTTTCGCCTCCACTCAAGTGCCTCTTCCTTAGCCAATTCAACTTGTTCACGAGCAGCACTCAGTCTCGCTTCAGCAAAACTACACCTAGTTTTCAGTGAGGCAATTGCTGCATCAATCTGAAAAGATATGAGGATGCGATTTCAGATAAAATGAAGATTTCTGAAGAATATGTAGCTCGATTGGCTAATATGCAAAGCAAGTGCAGCTCATTAGAAAAACATGCTAATGTTTTCCTCAACGATTGACAATCATGTGTATTCAGTGAGATAAACCGGTTCACCCGAAATGCCAGCGATCAGTTTCTTTTCTTGTAACGTCGGCAGCCTGCTTTCCAGGAGGACGAGATTACAAGAGTTGGGATCAAGACGAAGTCGATCCCAACATTCACGTCAACTGTGACCTCCTCTTGTAGCTTGTGACCTGCAGCATGAGAGGGATCGATCTTCTGCAAACCCTACAATTTTCACAGGCGTGGTGGCCCTCCATGACTGCTTCCACACCCGCGCGACCTCTCCTTAGTCTTCATGAAAATGTCAATCGAGAGATTGGTCTCTCTCCACAAATGCAGCCCTTCACACGAGAAAGGACCAACCCTCAAAGGGTCATGCTACTTCCTCACAGCTCCTGCAATGCGGATCCTTCTCCTATTATGGATTGCGTCCTCAATATCCTTTATGGATTCCACAGAACCTGCAAGAGGGAATGCAATTCCACGCTCTCATTTGACCGCAGGTATAGATAGTCAAAATAATAGAAACTCGGCCTCTGCAATAGCTCGCAAAACTTTAATGATGTTGAACGCAGTCCCTTTTGCAGATTACGCTTGTCATGATGGAGATCACGACTTCTGCCGCCTTCACTTATTATTGGTGGACAAAGCAGTCAAACACTGCTCATTCATGATTTGATTTGATTGGAATGCACGCGACCCCCCCCCTTCTCTTGCAGCCTTCAGTATTCATAAAATCACGACTTCTGCCACCTTAAATTTTGTGATGTCCCCGATCTTGGCAAAGTTACCCTTGGCTGGCTGCAACTGCCATAATCCAAATTGACCTGAGATGAACTCGGTCCTATGGATAAATACGGCCCCACTCTATAAAACTCAACTCCCACTGCCAATGAGTCGCCAAATCTGGATTTGAAGTTACATACATGCATGAAATAGAAACCTTCAATAGATTCCCACTCAGGCTGGCAGGAAAACCAGCTCTGATACCACTGTAATATCCCAGATCCGGGATGATCACAAAATCTATGAAATTACCAACATTAATCAATTTTACATTGATTTATAACTTTTACCAGCAACATGTGTTCTCCTAGACATTTCATCAAACACTTTAGACACATTCCATAACACATCACAATGGCGAGATAATATTGGCGCCTTTATTATTACTAACAAAGAGTAAACAGTACAATAACTATGGCTGTGATATCAGCTACCAAAATACATCCAACAAGAACCTGAAAGGTGATGCCAACCCGGATGATGAAGCTCCAATGAAGACCCTGAATGGATCCTCCCCCTTTGTCCAGCTAGGGTGGGTCCGTCACACCACCGAAACTAGACCAAAATGGATAGATGGAGTTTGCCAACCCCAAACGAAAACTCTAGGCTAACCCCTAGACGGTCTTAAGAACAAATCTCCAAATATTCAAGCATGCCCTTTTCCCTTTGCCTCTGCCGCCTTTTATCCTTGAAAAGTCTCCAATACCATGGGCCAATGAAAACCATGTTCTATTATCTACCTTCTGCCCATACCATAGAAAAATACTATAGAACAGTAGAAACCATGCACTGGGTAATTATTACTTCCCCTTAACCAATAATTATTTTCTCCTTATTTGTCACCATTAATAATTTTCTAAATTCTTCTTAGGTGACCTTGGTCTATTTTCCTTAGGCTAAAATTGGGGACATGACAGTTATCCATTTTCGCATATTTGGTTGTTTGACTTACTCTCATGTCCCTTCTAAGAAGAGGACAAAGTTGGATCCCACCACAGAGAAGGGCATCTTTGTGGGCTATGATGAGACTTCGAAGACCTTCTGTATTTATCTTCCCTCTCAGAGGAAAGTTGTTGTGAGGAGGGAAGTGAAATTTGAGGAGGACTGAGCCGTTAGGAAGTCTAGAGAGTCAGAGCAGGGAGAGCAGCAGGTTCCAACACCTCAGGTAGTTTCAAAGGTACCGTCAGTGCAACAGATAGGTTCACAGGTTTCCAGAGTTACCGGACCACACAGTATGGGCACAGGTTCACCAGTTTCAGTGGTTCAGCCAGTGGGATCTTCGGGGACAGGTTTTGGGTCTCAGGTTACAGGTTCACCGTATAGAGCTTCAGGATCACAGAGTTCACTAGTTGTTGGTTCTCCAGCTTCTGGTTCACAAGTTACTGGGGCTTCTACCTCTGGTAGTTCATCAGATGAGGACAGACTAGTGTGGAAGAAGCCTTCAGGGAAGAAGTAGCCTAAGTGGCTTTGCGACACCTTGAAGGAAGCATAGGAGTTTGGTACACCCAAGGAGCCAGTGAGGACTATTCAGATGCTAGATAAATTGGGCATGGCATTAGTGGCTAGTCTACATGATTCAGAGCCTTCTACTTTTGAGGAGGCCCCCCAGCATCATGTTTGGCGAGATGCCATGATGGATGAGTACCATTCCATCATGAAGAACGATGTCTGGGAGATAGTTCGGAGACCCGAGGGGAAGTCAGTGGTGACTTCTCGTTGGCTTTACAAGCTGACACGTGCTGCTGACGGTAGTGTGGAGAAGTACAAGGCTCGGTTTGTGGCACGGGGGTTTTCATAGTGTTATCACATATATAGTAGCCGGGCTACCATATTCTATTTTCAGATTCCAGTACACTTTTTCAGCTAGTTCCCTTACATATGAGATGCTGAGATGAGCATCTATGATGGATCACTATTTGATGATGGACTGTATTACTTTCCCATGCCATGACTGAGTCTCAGGACACTCAGATTTGAGGACTGATGTAGCCATTTAGCCATTTACAGAGCAGTCAATATTGCCCAGAGTTGCAACAACATGTTCCCAGTGGACAGATGTTGGTTCAGATTGGTTATTTACAGGTATATGACTCAGCAGGTACTATCTTGTGTTATGGTTATTATTGCTTTTATACTCATTCTTGTGACATGTCTTAGCATTTAGTGTCATGATCTGGTGATCATATAAATATGTGGACCTGGTTGTATTGATATTATGTATATATGTCCTTACTTAGACTTGGAAGTTCTTGACCCATATTCATTGGTTTTTCCCTCCTTAGGGAGAATAGAGGGGATCATTCCCACCATACTTTGGCTTGCTAGTGTTGGTCTCATTGTTCATTATCTCCACTCATCCTTTACCTTCCCGTTATGTTTTAACCCGACCTACTACTTGACTAGTGGCATGGAGGACCTTTCCTCACTTTAGCCTCTTTGTTGGATAAGCTCCCTTGTTTATTAATGTCTCAGCTCTGAGCTGCCTAGGTTGTGTTGGTTAAACTTGAAACAAATAGCGCTGCCATCAATACAATGTATATGTAAAAGAAATGAATATCTTGTGAAAAAGCCCATTCATGAAAAAAAGTGTTTTTGAACATACATGAATGCAACGCAAGCCTAATGAAATTGACTTTGAAGTGTA
Source organism: Pseudotsuga menziesii (assembly GCA_001517045.1). Lineage (NCBI taxonomy): Eukaryota > Viridiplantae > Streptophyta > Pinopsida > Pinales > Pinaceae > Pseudotsuga > Pseudotsuga menziesii. The sequence continues at coordinate 638,884 of LPNX011210323.1, forward strand.
AATGTGAAATGTAAAACCCATGTAACAAGTGTTTTTAAACACGCATGGAGCATGAAGCCTTAATAAATAAAAATCCATGTAACAAATGCATGGATCAAGGCTATGGAAACTTGGAGGCCCAAAAAGCAATGGTTCTTACAAGTTATGTATAAAGATTGCTGGCCTCACTTGTATTTGATTTGGATTGTGAGCATTTGTCAAGGTGAATAAGCACCTCTGAACGTAACTTACCCATTTGTGAGACACAGCCATCCCTTGTGTTATTGCTTGTCTTGCATATGCTAGAGTGAGTATTCCCTTTCCATATCGAAAGTGTCACCGTGTCAAGTTAGCAGTCACCCTTAGCCTAGCCTTTTGATTTTTAGCCTTCATCCTTCACTAGCAAATTCATTACAACTATGAAGTGAGTATGGTTTTGAAAGTCTGGTATGAGTCATAATTAATAATTAACAAAGCTCTATATATTCGGTTGGTAGATCGCCAGTGAAATGATTACTACTTGTTATAATTGTTACTTGAATGATTTCTAGAGCATGTCTTAACCTCTAACACTTGCAGTAGTGTGATGTTAGCCTGGGTCATATTATTGGTCATATACAGATTATTATTATTTTATCTGTTTGGGCATATTAGATATTGTACATGATCATACAGAGATCAGTGGGGTGTGTGAGTATACACCTTAGGTGGATTTGGGCCCTCCGAGTCCAGTGAAATAGTTTGTTTTTAGTTTTGGGCAGTTACAGTGATGATTTGTCTCAGTATACCATTCTGGTGTAGTTTTACCATATTAAATGGCCTGTCAGAGCAAAGGGGTGATTTGATTGGTTCACCTATGGCGTTGTATGAGGAGGGGGTGGTCTAGCCACTTGTTTTAACCATTATACACCCTTGCCAGAGAGGCTGGTGGGCTCAGTTGGACAATGCAGGCACTCCAGGTGGCAATTTGGGCAGGTTCATAGTTCCCGAAGCAGATTAAAAATGGTAAAAATGGCTACTGAGGAATTCGATTTGGGATAATGAGGCAAGGAAATGGAATGGGGTAAGTTTTGATGATGAGTGTGATGTCTTCCGCCCCTTCTCCAACAGTTTCAGCATTCAGAAGGACCCATACCCATCTCTTCGACATATTTTATGATTTTCTGGAGCTTTTGGAGGCTCACGATTTTCCTAGAGAGGCACTATTTTGCACTTAAGATTTATATTTTATTCATATTGTGCCATGGGGACACACTAGGGGTGTTACACACTACCCCCTAGACCCACCATGAGCTTTATTCATGTTTATTTTGTCATATTGAGTGGGATTCCCTCTCCTAGGGCGATTTGGTCCATTGATGTGTTATATTATTAGATTAATCCATGTACTTCATGTTGAGCTCATCTCAACCATTGATTAAAACATTCTGATCTTTTAATCTTAGCCATCCATTCAAAAGGTGGTTAGGATTTTGTTATCTCTCCATCCTATTTAAAAGAGCTTCTCGATGTAAAGGGGTCTTTGGCTCTTGGAATCTTGATAATAGAAAACTCTTTTATGGAAATTCTTGGGTCTCCTTTGCATCTGGTGTTCTTCGATGCTGATTGGAAAGTCTATTGCATCCTAGCATTTGAGTATTTGTGGTGAGATCTATATTTTCGTGGAACTTTTGTCTTTGTCTACAGGAGGGCGACTTCACTTGGGCGTTTTTGTAGGGCTTCCTCAACTTGCTTGTTTGACATCGCTTGTATCATGGGGTTATCATTAGTATCATTGTGATCTATGGTTTCATCTTGTTATTTCTCTTGTAGCATTTGTCCATTTCTTTTGATGCATCAAATCTGATATTGTTGACGTTTGTTGTGCAGGAAGGAGGGTGCATTGGCTTCCTTGGGCAAATCGATTTGCATAGAATATTCATCCAAATCTTCTCAAATTGATCGAGAAGGCATAGATCATCATCATCAAGGCATCTACAAGGTTATCCAGGTAAGATCCACAGGTTAGTTCTTCTTTTCTTGGTTACAATCCATTGGCATCTTTATTTTACTGTCAAAACCCTTATTTAAAATAATCGAAAAATTGTGTGGATCAAACCGCTTGATCAATTGGAAAACCATTTCTGGGTATTGTAGATCGGGTCAACCCAAAGTGGGTTCTCCTAGGTGTCATGCTTGGGTGACTCCACAAGGCCCAAACTCCAAGGCACTAATCCCTCAAACCCCAACGCATTCCTCTTTTGGCCAATTTTTCCTGTTTTGATCCTGTCTTCGAGGCTTGGGTACTTTGATATTGTCATACCTTTCATCAAGTCTATCCATTGTTACTAGATAGCCCCAATCCTGTTCTTAATCTCCCTGCATTGGACACGGTTCCCAAGGCAGTGGATATTTTCATCATTTGTTGGTACCTTGATCTTGGATCTAGTAGTAAAACTCATAAGTCACTTGTATTTCAAACTTGGATCAATTTCACACTTCATAAAACTCTTGATCCAAACCATTACTCACCTTGTGACTTCATCCATAGATCTAGGGTTTACTTCACCTTACACCTTACGTACTTCATACTCGATTTATTTGTTCTAGTGTCTTGGTTTGATCTCTCCTGTTGAGAGTAGATCTGGGTCTCCCCCATTGTTGTCTTGGGCTAAGACAACATCAAGTGAAGATTGCCTCGATTGGCGTGACAACCATCCATTTGGGAGTCGAGGCTATCTTGGTTCACCTTTTTGGTTGCCCATCCCTTTATCGTCCATTTTGGATCCATCTCATAGGGGCAACTACAAGTTTGGTGATAACATTTTGGCGCCATTGCTGGGGAAGGTAGAGGCCTACCTTGGTTCAACATTTATCTTTAAGCTCTACTCCCATTCTCTTTGCCAACATTTTGGCACCGTTGCCGGGGAGGTAGAGGCTTACCTTTGGTGTCTGCTTATGTTGGATGTGAAGACCACATTTCTCAGATGGATGTGAAGACCACATTTCTCAATGGAATCATTCAAGAGGATATTTATGTTGAGTAGCCTCAGGGCTTTGAGATTCATGGGAGAGAGTCTCATGTTTGCAGGCTGAAAAAAACCTTGTATGGGCTGAAGCAAGCTCCTAGAGCTTGGTACTCTAGGATTGACTCTTACTTACAGCGGATGGGGTTTCAGAAGAGTGAAGTAGATCCGAATCTGTATTTCATCATGGTTGGAGATGATCCACTCATTCTTCTGTTGTATGTTGATGACTTATTTATCACAGGAGGAGAGAGACCCATTGCAGCTTGCAAGAAAGATCTTGCTTCAGAGTATGAGATGACAGACATTGGGTTGATGCACTATTTTCTGGGATTGGAGGTTTGGCAGCAGCCTGGACATATTTTCCCGCAACAGGGAAAGTATGTAGTTGATATTCTGACGAGATTTCAGATGGAGGATCGCAGGCCGATGTCTACATTGATGGTCACCAGCTGGAAGAAGCTTCATGCTTCTGAGGGAGAGTTGGTGGATCCTACACTTTATCGTCAGCTCATTGGTTCATTAATGTATTTGGTCAACTCTCGGCCAGATTTGTGTTTTGCGGTGAACACTCTCAGTCAGTTCATGGTTGAGCCTAGGAGAGTGCATTGGGTAGCCGCAAAACGTGTGTTGCGTTACCTTGCAGGGATAGTGGAGTATGGTTTGGACTAGAGAAGGTCAGATGGGATCAGGTTGATTGGCTTCACAGATTTAGATTGGGCAGGCAGTGTGGAAGACCGAAAGAACACTTTCGGATGTTGTTTCAGTTTGGGCTTGACAGCAGTGTCGTGGTTCAGTCGGAAGCAAAAGTCTGTTGCTTGAGTTTTGCTGAGGCTGAGTATATGGCAGTCAGTCAGGCCAGTTGCGAGGCACTGTGGCTTCGCAAGTTGCTGGTGGATTTAATTGATCAGGAGGTGAGGCCTATATTGATCTACTGTGACAATCAAAGTTGCATCCAGGTCTCTGAGAATCCAGTTTTTCACAACCGGTCAAAGCATATTGAGATCAGGTACCATTTCATTCGAGATTATGTTCAGAGAGCAGTGACATTACAGTACATCTCCATTAATGAGCAGGTTGCAGATATTCTGACGAAATTTTTGGGGAGAGGCAAGTTTGTCTTCTTCAGAGACAAGTTGGGAGTGGTGCAGAACACCTTCCTCGGTAAGGGGGAGTGTTGTTTTTTGTACCTAGGAAAGTGTTCCCCTAGGTGACTTTAGCCTTAGTCACTTAAAATGGGGGGAATAAATTGACCCTTGCATTAAATGACTTGAGATGAGCATTTATATTGACTTTAGAGAATAAAGTGAGTTTTTGGAAAATTTAAGTGAGGTGAGTGAAATTAGTTTTTGTATGATATTTAGTGAGCATTTAATCTCTTCCACTCATCTCATCTAATCTCCACTGTTGGATTACAAGAACCCTAGGCTTTTCACTAAAAGGCAAGGAAAGGCAAAATTACTCAATTTTGCAGATAAGTGTGAAGGAGAGAGTTGAGAGAGAGCAGAGCCATTTTTTCTGAGAAAGAGGAGAAAACACCAGCAACAACAAGTTTTTTCTTGGCATGCATTTTGAGGAAAGGACAACAGCAAGAGAGGACATGAAAATCGAGGAGTGGACACCAACATTTATTGCTGGTCTGTACAGTCCGTACGGTACGGTTTTCAATACAACAAACCCGATTTTTGAGGCAGATTTCTAGGCATGATTTTCGAGAATTTATTTATTTATTTTATTTCCTAGGCATGGATTTCGAGGTCTGTACAGTCAGTCTGTTAGTGATTGAGAAAAATATGAAGAAACTTGAACTTTAAAACTTTGGTCCGTAATAACAGTGCATATAAATCTCATTAATAATCCAAAGACATAATCAAACCATAGAACACAGGATATACCCTGTGTTGCCCACCTATTTCGACTAGGTGGCAACCTCATGTACATTGAAGATGGACATTATGTGCAGTTTGTACCATGGAAAAATTCTGGGGATTTTTCATTCAGCAGGGCAATTATGCCCCTTTTGTACACGAAATGTCCGCTCCCCTGCGTGGGATAATTAATGTAACTTTATATGTCATCATGGGTCATTCCTCTAAGGATGTCACCATGGAATTTATTATCAGGGAAGTCCTCTTCACCGAGTGTTTTTTTTCCCTTCCAGTTAATTTTGTTAATTAACAATTTTAATTGGTTGGGTTTTTCACTCACCAATCCTCCAAAGTGGTGAATTGGCGTTCTGATAATCAAGCCCATGAGGTGGCTAAGGTTTCAAGTTGTTGTCCATGACCATGCTAGCCATATCTTGTAGTCTTGCGGAATTTCGTTAGGATTTTAATTTCTATTTTGATTTTTTCTTAATTAATTAACTTTACCATTTGGTGGTTAATTAATTAAGTTTTGATGTAATAATGTAATCTCTTGAACTTTGGCATTTTGTAACAGGGGCTATGAATGCAAATGAAAATGCTATGACACCCCCTAAGCCATTGGTTCAAGTCCCATGTCATTCTGGCAAGCGGTTAAGAAGTTAGACCAATTTTGGTTAAGACAAGGTATTTTTTCGTAGGAAATTAATTTAATTTCCAAGGGTGAAAAATTAAATTATTTGATTTTGAAGGAAAAAATTAAATAAGGCCATGGTAATTAAGTTTGGGAGGTGGCTAATCATAGTTAATTTTTATTTAAATAAACCCTCCCATGGTCAATAAATTTTTGAAGATTTCCCAAGTGGGGTGCCCTTCTTGTCTTAATAAAAGATAAAAAAATAAAATATTTAAAGTAAAAGATTAAAAAATTAAAATTAAAAATTAAAAAAAGAATAAAAAATCAAAATTTAAGTCAAAGGAATCCCCAGATAAAAAATAAAACAAAAAAAGATTTAAAATAAAAGATAAAAAATAAAAGATAAAATAAAAATTAAAAAATAAAAATAAAAAGATAAAAATAAAAAATATAAGATCAAAACTTGAAAATAAAAGATTAAAAGATTAAAAAATAAAAAGATAAAAATAAAAAATAAAAGATAAAATAAAGATTAAAAATTAAAAATTAAAAATAAAAGATTAAATAAAAGATTAAAGATTAAATAAAAGATCAAAATATAAAAGATTAAAAAATTAAAGATAAAATTAAAAATAATAAAATTAAAATTTGAGTCAAAGGAGGCCCCACTTGAGTTATGGAAACCCTAGATCTAAGGGTTAAGCTTCATTGTGACATGGATCTATTTTTTTGACCATTGATTTGAAAAGACACCCTTGCTTATGATTGGTGGATGGCTTGCGAAGTCAACAAACCTAGATCTAAGGGTGGAGGAGAGCTAGAGTTTAGATCTATGTTTTGGACCCTTGATTTGGAAGTGGGTTTGAGATCTTTTCAACTATAAAAGAGAGGCCCCTCCTCTCATTTTATGATCATTCTTTTGGAGCATGGTTATGCTGCCAAAATACTCTCTCTTCTCCCTCTTTTCTCTATTCTTCTCTCTCAAGTTTTCTTTGGCTATTGTAATGTTGTTGCCCTATTGGGGTTATAATACATCAATCATTGGATGATACATTTGTTGGTGCACCCATTTTGTGGCTTGAAGAGTGAGGTAACTGTTTATGGTTGGTTATTGTTGCATTATTTATCATAGAAGCTCTCCACAAAGGTTTTTGTGGAGAGACTTGTAGGTAGAAGTTTTTTTATTTGCACTTGTGATTAACATTGTAAGATTTTGCAAAGGTTTTTGCATGATTTATGGTGTTCTCATTTCTATGTGTGAGTTTTGCAGCTTTAGCTAAACTTTTTGCAGAGACCCAAGCTTGGAAAAGTTCTTCCTCCAACGCCCTAATCTCTAATCTTGTTTTCTGTTTTAGGAAATAGTAGTTTTGTTATTGTTTAGTAGCAAAATCTAGTTTCCTTTAATAGATCCATGTTATATTTTTATGATATATTTCAGATCTGATTTCTTACTGTGTTTCAGGTGGCTAGAAATGCAATTTTCAGCCCTCTAATATTCAATTTTCTGATATTTTAAAACTCAGATTTTTACTGTAAAATTTCTGTATTTTTATACTAACATTTTTTCACTTCCTTTTGTGTTTCCTGTCATTTTCCAGCAAGCAAAGCTTGCTGGTTTTTAGCAGGTTTTACAGTTTACAAGGGGAGGTTATGCCCAAATCACATCTAAAACACCTCAACTTGCAACCGGTTTCAAAAGGGTTCAGCCTCTTATCTTCTTACTCTATTTTCTAGCTATTTGTAAGCCTCGGGAGGGTCTCTTCATGGGTATTCTCTAAAAGCTTTTAAAGTAATTTGTAATCATATTGTAATTAGGTAGGAAGTAGATCTAGGAATTAGATAAGTAGTTGTGCTTTCATTTTCAAGTAGATCTAATATTTTTCCAGCCCTTTTTTTTAACCCACCTTCTCTTTTAGGGAGATTGATGTGTGGTTAATATATTTTGTTTAGATTAGTTTACTTTCAAGCATTTCTTTTTCAAACAAAACATTTAGTTAGATCTTTACTTTCTGTCACCTAGTTTACTGATTTGAAGGAATATACAACCTAACATCCGTCCGTGTATCCTCTGCCCTCCGTTATCTCCCTTTAGGGAACTCGGATCAAGGGTATGAAAAACGGAGGGGTTTGGGGGCTTTAGGAAACCTTAATTAGCTCACTTTACTTTCTGCAATCTTTTACTTTCCTGCAAAGCAATTTCATTTCTTAATTGTCCAGAGATCAAGTACCGGCACCTCCCATAAGGGATAACGCTCAGGTTGACTCTATTAACTTGTTAATTCTGTAATTTATTTTGCTTACTGTAAAAACAAATCTACAATTTACTTAAAATATACAACCTAAACTGTTCGTGTATCCTCTGCCCTCTTGTTATCTCCCTTTAGGGAACTCAGGTAATGGTATGAAAAGCGAAGAGGCTTAGGGGCTCTAGTTTAATTGGCATCCGTCTTGCTATTTTTCCGGTTGATTAAAAACAGTGACCTCGGAAGCTAGTTGGAGTAGAAGACCGTGGGGGGTCTCTAGGCGTTCTACGTCCTCCTTGTTGAGCACCGGGGCATTGGGGTTTGACCTGGGAGTTACAGGTGGACTTGTTTCTATTGTTTTGAGCGCACCAGCATTCCCTCTTTGACTTGAGAAATACTAGATTGGGGTAGTCACACCACCGGATCTAAAACTTAATCAAAGGCTTCAACTTTAAATAAAATTGATTAAAACGAACCAAGAGACATTTCAAAACGTCTTACCCATATTTCAGTTTCTGTATTTGCTTCAAAGTCCTTGCTTTTCAAGGCTTTCATTTTACAAGTACATCTTGCAAGCATCTCAATTTCATTTCAGTACCTTGCACT
>LPNX011210323.1:647299-672137 GCA_001517045.1 Pseudotsuga menziesii
CCTTGGGAAAACCCTCTACTGATTTAGAGGATAAAAACCCAGCAAACGATCTTAGAGTATGATAGATTAGTAGCAGATAATGATTACAACACAATAGCAGATTGCTTTCACCGAGAGCACCAGAGGGAGGAGATCGAATAGAACACCGTATCTAACTTGCCAAGTGCATAACACTTTAATAACAAGTCAAATTAGGTTTTACATAAAAAATAGAATGGTTGCATGTAGCAACAACTTGTTAACACTTAGAACACTGATCCATCTTTAATCATGCACCCCATATTGATCTGGTGTCAAGCTGGCACTCCATAATTATCTTCCACATGAAGATATGTGCCTTCCATTAATTAACTAACTCTAACTGAGTTGTTAATTGAGTTGAACTGAATGGTACTACATGCAACTGAATGGAACTGAGTGTAACTGCATACAACTAAGTGTAAATGAACTGAACTGAATGTAACTGAACAAAACTAAATGTAACTAAACAAAACTGAATGTAACTGAACTGAACTGAATGTAACTGAACAGTAACTAGTGCTTCTCCATTAGTGTTTATTTCCAACAATCACTTGCATAAATTAAGGAGTTGATTCCTTAAATAACTGAACTTTGTTTACCATAACTAATACTCAACTGATATCTAATCAATTCGAGTTCTTTCTCTTTCTCTGTGCTTATATTAAATATCTCTGCATGGTCCATATGTGTTTTCATTAAATAATCATCTTTATCATATCATACTCGTAAGATCGTTTCCAAACCTATGATCATATGTATTGCCTCGGGTCATATAGTCACATGCTAAAGTAAATCACTCTAGGGGTAGCTAATCCCTAAAGGAGACTTCTAGCACATGTTGACCATGACTAGCCATACACCACATAGTATATCTACTTTACATAGTAAAGCACATCACTGCACAACATGAGGATATTCGTAGGACTACACAAGCCTACTGTCTACCTTAGTCATATGAGGATATTCATAGGGCTACACAAGCTTACTGTCCACCTCAGTCATATGAGGATATTCATAGGGCTACACAAGCCTACTGTCCACTTCAATCATATGAGGATATTTGTAGGACTACACAAGCCTACTGCATCACCACCTCAATCATATGAGGATATTCGTAGGGCTACACAAGCCTACTGTCCACCTCAATCATATGAGGATATTCATAGGACTACACAAGCCTACTGCATCACCACCTCAATCATATGAGGATATTCATAGGACTGCACAAGCCTACTGTCTTGATATTAATCACAAGACTTTACAACATCACCACCTCAATCATATGAGGATATTCGTAGGACTACACAACCCTACTGTCTTGATATTACAAGACTGGAGAAGGACTCCTGATGTTGTAATCTCAACACATTTCGTACGGCCAGTTGGTACAGCGGCACAAAAATCGAGGCAAAAAACAAAAAAATTCTGAGTTTGATTTTTCCTGTTTGGCACGTAAAATGATGCAAAACAATTTCATCCGGTTGAGATAAGTTGGTCTGAAAATTTTTATGAGTTTTGTTGTAATATTTTTCCTGAAAATAAAAATCTCTGTCTTAACAGGTTTTACCCTTGTGGGTTTTTCTTGGGCAAGTTTGCCAAAAATCTTCGAGTCTGAAATTTATGGTGTGCATTTAATATTTTTTTTTTGTCATTAAATGCGAGTTTCAGCAGTGTTTTTATCAGTCTGAAAATTTGTGTAATTTCCAGACTTCATTAAAATATGGGTTGGGCATTAAACAGTGAAAATTTTGACATTTAAACTGGTGGCTGAAACTGAGAAAAACTTTCAATTTAAAGTAACAACATGATAAAATAATACTCAGATTTTAGATTTGATCTTGTCATCGAAGGGACAAGTCAACTAGGCAAACAATTGATGTACCTTGAGAGAGCCTAAGAGGGTTAAGGTAGAAGTATACCGACTCAGACTTCTTGGTTAACAAGCATGTTCATACCCAATACAGTCATACTTGAGAAAGGACATACAGTCACGCTGAGTAAGGATGCAGCCACATAGGGCAAAGACACACAGTCATACTTTACACAATCATGCTGAAAAAACCACAACTCACACATAGGGTGAAACTGACGGTTACGCTGGGGAAGACGCATAGTCCATACTGGGAAAACAGGCTCACAGTCATGTTGAGGTAGACCTACAGTTCATAGAAGGAAAATAGGCTCACAGCCATGCCGAGTAAAACCCACAGTCCACAGTGGAGGATCATGTGAACTCAGACACGGTGTATGAGTACAGTCACGGTGCTGAGGAACACATGCAGGAAGTCACGATGGAGAGGATCACACGTCGACAGTCACGGTGGAGAGGATCACGCGCTGGCAGTCACGGTGGAGCGGATCATGTGCTGGCAGTTACGATGGAGATCACACGGCGACAGTCATGGTGGAGAGGATCACGTGCTTGCACTCACGATGGATCACGCACTGGCAGTCATAGTGGAGAGGATCACGTGCTTGCAGTCACGGTGGAGAGGATCACATGATGGCAGTCATAGTGGAGAAGATCACAGGAACACAGGCGTGGTGGAGATCCTCGTGGGTGCAGCAGTCGCGCTGCAGAGTATAGGTAAGCCACATGGGGGCAACCGTCATGAGATGGAAGGGTCATGCGGGATAGGGCCACGGTCAGCAGCAAACACAGAACAAAGATCACACACGAGAATAGAGCCCAGTCTTGACAACATGATGCTGAAGGGTTACGTGCGGGGAGGGAGAAGTAGTCACATGCGAAGTAGGAGGCAGCCACAGGAAAAAGCTAGTCGTGAAGCAACAGTTGTGGAAGGAGAGAATTAGATCTGCGGAGCAGAGATAATCACACAGAAGAAAAGTAATCACAGGTGCAAGATAAAGGACCCAATCACACTACACAGTCAGCTAGGATGATATCCAAGAGAGACACAGGGGTGGGAATTTATAGTCTTGTATTAACCTTAAGATACAATATCATAGGTAAGATTAAAATAGTTGAAGATCTTAACTATAAGATAAAATGACTTAGGGTAGTTCATGAATGGTACAGTGAATGGTCCAATGGTAAAAAATAAAACCATAAGATAAATAAAAGGTCCAAAGGTTTTTTATTAATAAAACCATAAAATAAACTTTTAATGATTTAATAATAAAGTCATAAATTAAATGGTCCAACCAAAAGAATGATGTACGAAAGAAACCCATGAGGTGAGAGTCATCATGACAAGTGTACACACACAATAAGAGTGCTAGGACCTAGTAAGATAAAGGACCATGAGTCAACACAGGGGGCCATAATAAAACAACCCACAAACCCACAAGATTAGGGTGAACCATAAAAGGTGGGCAAACAAGACTAGTAATCTTTTCTCTCTCTCAAGATACATTGTTTTATATATTTTTATCGTCATTGTATAAGGGGAAGATCCAAACCGGAAGGTATGATCCTTTGGTCCTCAATACTGCTCCTAAGGGTTAGGTGCTAGCGACATCATCAAGGGGTGGCTAGTCCCTTGAGAAGCAATTTAGCAGTAACGATTAGGAGAGAGGAAATCACACATCTTCCATTCTTAAAGAATGGATCTCAGCTCTAGGCTGAGTTTCAGTCACATACTGAATCAAATTCCTGGTAACCAACCGGGTGCCTCCATTTTCCTAGAGAATGGCTCTCAGTACTAAGTTGAGCTTCAGTCCCAGACTGAATCATGTTGATTAACTCCTGGACTCCGACCGGGTCCTCCATTCTCCCGAAGAATGGTCCTCAATACTAAGCTGAGCTTCAGCTTCAGACTGAAAGTTGATGAACTACCAACAAGAACTACTTGGACATCGTGTCCTTGGTCCCATACCGGAATATTTCTCTCCCTCTACCTATAGTTTCTACTTGGACATCGTGTCCCTGGTCCCATACCAAAATACTGTAGAGGCATATAGGGGCCCTAGACACATGCTAGAGGCTTTGCCATGGCATCAACTTGCTTGGTCCTAGACAAAAAACCCCAGGAGACTACTAGGGGCCCTATGGTACCTGCTAGGGTCTTACCTGCCCTAGTGAACTGACTAGGGTACCATCCTCTCTGAGAATTGGTCTCGCAGCTGCACTAACTTTAACAAACAATACTAGGGTGTAAATGATGAATGGGTCTAGACAACCAAGGCCATGTTAGATACCCATTTTATAATGCATCTAAGAATGAACTAAAAAATAGAGGAAAGAGATAAACCCTTATGGGAACCGCCCCCCTCAAAGTACAATGTATCAAAGAATAAAGAAAGACGACTGCTAAGCAACTGTGTCCTTTACTCCAAGATGATCATGCAAGAAGTGGAGCTTCTGCTCAATAAATGTTTTAGTGAAGATGTTGGTAGTCTGTTTGGTATATGGATTGCAAATCGATGATGCTGTCATGTACCATCTCTATGATGAAATGCATATGGTTCTTGATGTGTTTGGTTTGTTGTCATTGCATTGGGTCTTTGCAAAACTTGAGGGTACTCTAATTGTCACACCAAATGATAGTCAGACGATGGAATTGGATGCTGAGCACAGTGAGGAAGTTCTAAAACTAAAGTGCCTGAATAGTGATGTTGATTGCTCCTCGCTACTCGACCTCTATTGATGATAAAGCAATTGTTGATTTCCTTTTGCTTGACTAGTAGATGGGACCAGAACTTAAACCAAGCACTTACCTAGAAGTGGACTTGTGATCTATGCTATCGTTAGCCCAATCAGAATCTATGAATCCCATGAGATCCAATGCATAACCTAGTGCATAGTGGATCCCATAATGGGTGGTGCTTTGAACATATCTGAGGATGCGCTTGGAAACCTTCCAGTGTAACTCATGCGGCTCTTACATGTACCTAGAAACTACACCCACTACATATGAAAGATCTGGTTGGGTGTGGGTAAGATACAAAAGGCTCCCCATAAGCTATCAGTACAAGGTGTCCACCAATGGTGTATCCTTGCCATTCTCAAGATGTGCCCTAGACAAAAAGGACGTGGTTTCCGACTTGCAATCGGTCAGGTGGTCAGGTGGAATTTATCCAAGAGATCCATGACATAATTACTCTGAGATAGCTTGATGTCTGAAGCATCATGATTGATTTCGAGAATAAGGAAATAGTGCAGTCGACCCATGTTCATCATGGAGAGCTTGTCATGTAGAATGCCTTTGACCACAACAATTGTTGAGGCTCAACTTCCTCTGATCAAGAGGTCATCAACATATAGAACTAGGATCAACAAGGAATTTGAGGTTCTTAGCATGTAGACGTTTGGATACGATTTTGCATCTCACAAAGCACTGAAAAAGAAAATAAGCATCCATCTTTGCATACCATGCTCTGTGCCCTTGCTTGAGGCCATAGAGTGATTTTTTTAGTTGGCATACTAAAGATGAGTTCTATATGAACCCTTGAGTCTGATCCATGTAAATATCTTCCAAGAGATCCCTGTGAAGAAAGGCATTCTTCATGTCCATCTGGTGAGCTTCCCACCCCCTAGCTGCTGCAATGGTAAGGGCTAATTGGGTGGATTCCATCTTTCCTACTGGAGCAAAGGTCTCATCATAGTCTATCTTGTGGATTTGTTGGAATCCTTTGGCAGCTAATATTTCCTTGTACCTACTCTCCTATCCGTCTCCTGCCTTCTTTGTTCTGTAGACCCATCTACATCTGATAAGCTTCATGTCTGAAGGAAGCAGAACTAGATCCCAATTCTAGTTCTCAAGGAGAGAGTTGTACTCCTCCTGTATAACAACTTCCCAAAAGGAATTCCATGTAGCCTTTGCATAGGTTTGTGGGTTTGAAGCTAGAACCATATAAGAATGCATGGGAAACACTAGCTCGATAGCTATAGCCTATGAGTGCATAAGGAGGCTCCTCAAACTAGGACCTCATCCTCCTCGAAACCACTGGATCCCCATAAGGTCACTTATTTCCAGTAGGGTGGTTTATGCATATATCTCTCAAGCTCTTATTCTTTGATTTCTCACAAGGGATATTGAATCACCACTAGAAGCCCAATTGGGGCTTGGATGTGGATCGATAGATGCATGCTCATGTTCTTCTGAATAAGATTTAAAGTTTAGCTTTGAACCATGATCTGAATGAGTGGACTCATCATTGTTGACTTTTTGGTGCATGTAAAGGAACAATTGTCTCTGCACGTGGCTCCAATGGTGCTTGCAAGGGACTTTCCTCCAACTGGACACTTCGCTCAATAAAGAGCTTGTTCGTTGAGGGATCAATTAGCCTGTAACCTTTCACACCATCAGGATATCCCATGAAGATGCATGCGGTGCTCTAAGGATCTACTGCTTTCCTCTTTTCAGAGGATACATGGGCCCATGTACGTGATCCAAATATTCATAAGTGGGTGACTTTCAATTTGTTCCTACTCCATGCTTCAAATGGAATTTTGTCCTTGATAGATATGTGAGGAGGTCTATTTTGAGTGTAGTTAGCACCATAGTGGAAAAAATCGCTGATTTTTCGGCGATGTCTCGAAAAATCGCTATTTTTTATGGCTGCCGATTTTTCGGCCAAAAAAAATTGCGATTTTTTCAAAAAATTGAACATCGGGAAAAATCGGGAAAGATCATGAAAAATCGGCAAATAGGGAAAAAAATCGGTAAGCAAATTTTGACCCTATTGAAATACAAAATTTGCATTTTTTAATGCTTCCCGCGGTTTGCTGATTTTTTCGTCGTTGTTGCCGACAAGATGTTTTCTGGACCCTTGCCGATTTTTTGCGGATGCCGATTTTTTCCACTATGGTTAGCACAATTAAGTGCCTCAGCCCATAGCTTTGAAGGAAGACACCTTGCATGCAACATGCAAGTGGCCATCACTTTGAGGGATGGGTTCTTCCGCTCGGATACTCCATTATGTTGTAGAGTGTATGGCACTGTATGCTACGACTATATACCTACCTTTGAACAAAGATGTTGGACATTTTTGTTCGCATATCCCCCCCTCCCCATTGTTTGTGTGGATGATTTTGATCTTTCTCCTTGATTGAGTCTCTACAAGTGGTTCGAAGTGTTTGAGATGCTCAAAAGGCTTCGAACTTCTGCCTGAGAAAATCCACTCAAGTGTATTGTGACAAATCATCAATAAATGTAAGGACATACCTCGCCTGGATAATTGACGGATGAGGAAAGGTTCCCATCAGATCATTATGGGTGAGATCCAAAGGAGAGTAGGCCCTCCAATCCATCCCTTTCTCAAACTTATCTGGAGGATGTTTGCCAAGAACACTTTCTTGACAAACTCCTTTGGAAAAGTGTATGTTGAGCAAGCTTGTGACCATTCCCTGCTTGTATAGTTGTTGCATGTATTTGAAGTTTATATGACCAAACCTCTCGTGCCAGTTCACTATCATCATCAACATGCATCAATAGTAGAGCAAAATTAGATTTAGCAATAAACTTACTGAATGTGTACAAATGAGACTGATTATTTACCTCACCAACAACAATCTTGGAGCTATCATGCATGCCATATATGGTTGTGGAATCATGTGTGAATTATACCCTTTTTCCTTACTTGAATGCACTATTTGATAAACATAGAGTAGATTCATGGGGAGTTTTGGAACATGCAAGATGTTCTCAAAACTTACATGTTGGAGTACTACACTCCCTTGTCCAGTGAACTATACTGGAGTAACATCACCCATGAAGATGGGAGGACCCGTGCATGCAACAATAAAAGATAAAACATTTTCTGTGGCTGCCATAAGATGGGATGCGCCCTGGATTTAGGATCCATGCATCAAGAGAAGAATGAATAACAATTAAAGCATGAGAATTAACTCTTTTGTCTAGCGGTTGATCTCCCAGCTTCTTCTTGGCATTCTCAGAAATGCAGTCTCAAATTTTTTTTCTGTTGAAGTACCTTCTCCATGAGATCTATTGTCTTCTTCATGCATGATGATTTGGGATGATATCTGCGGTTGTAGTGACCGCATTTTGACTTCCTTTTATTTCCCTTTCCACCATTGGAGCCGGAGGAATCATCAAAGGGTTTGGAATTGCCTTCCTTCTTTTGTTCAGAATGCACCTTGCTCTTTTCTTTCTGCTTGGACTTCAAATTAAATGTGTTGCGACTCTCATGCATAGCAAGTGCATAAGCATTGGAACCCTTGGTTATCCCCATTTTGATGAGCTTATCTTTCTCATGCATTAGGGATTCAATAAATTGATCAAATGTTGGCATTTTCCACACAGCTCCTGAAGTGAATCTCGCTATATGGAATGTTGAGACGAACACAACATACTCTAGACTAAGTTTTGCCAAAATTAAAAGGATCAACTGATTGCGTTGAGTTGATTTGTCAATACCACATCCTTTTAGACAAAGAAGAAAGGATTTGAACTTCATAAAAAAGTCATGTATATTTTGAAAGCTTCTTGGATCCAAGGAATTCAACTCTACCTCAAGAATGTGGCCTCTCATTTCATCCTTCTTTTCAAAGAAAGATTCCAACTTTGTCCAAATCTCATCTGGAGTGGTACAAGCTTCAAAGTGAAACAACAACTCAAGGGATATTGACATGCAAATAAAGCCCTCATCTATGTGGTTGGGATACCTGTTTCTCTCGATAGCTAATGTTGGCTCAACTTCTGTAGCCATTGTTATTTAGTACAAGCTTTGCATCTAAGTTGATGCAAAAATTTTAGCTTCCACTCGAAATGATTATGCGGCACGAGAAGAATTGTTGGCGAAAACTCCATTCCTTTTTACTGCATCTTCCTCCTGAACCTGCAAATAAAATGCCTATGTGCTTTCTCTTAGCAACAAAGCATTGATACCGTGTGAAGTTTTGACAGTGACCCTAGCTAGTAGAAAGATCACATAAAGCTTGCGAGATTAATTTGGTTTTTTATAATATATTATTTATATTTAACCAAAACAATGTATGATACAATGGTAATGTACAACTGTCTTCAACTCTGCCTCTGCCTAAAGGACAGTTAGAAGGTGGAAATTTGGTGGTTGACTGGCCGTAATTAAAGGTATACCATGATCATTCTTACCTTGAAAGGGGGTAACCCTTTGGTGTCTGAAAGGCCTATTGATGTTTTTCCAAAACTTTTTGTAAGTCAAGATGGATTTATGCTGCAATGTTGTCCAAAGCCTGTATGGCATGGAAGTGAGCTATAACTCCCAAGTGGCCTTTCTTTAATAAATTTTCCATCCGATGAGAATTTATGATTTTGGGGAAGCCTGCTTGGATCCCTTTGAGGGTGTGAGCATGAGAGTCCTATGTAAAACTCAAGTATAATTCTTTGAAGTCCATGGTGACTGGCCCCAATGTGCATAGCCATTCAACCTCTAGAACTATATCACAACTACCCATATCTATGGTCAACATATGAGTTTTGAGATCACATGCACCCAATTGGAGTCACATTTTCATAGTGCCCTTTGTATCTCATCATCCCACCATTGGGTATCATAATTTGAAAGTTGGGCACTAGGAGGACATAACAATGGATTTCTTCAACCACCTGCTTGTGAATAAAGTTGTGGGTGCCTCCATTGTCAATCAAGATTACCACTTTGCGGTGCTTGATGTAACCCAAAATTTTCAAGGTTTGGGGGGATGAAATACTTGATGCAAGAAGAGAGATGAGTAGTTCTTTTGGATGAACTTTAGGTCCCACCTCTTCTTGCATGGGAGGACTTTGGTCATCAACCTCAAACTTAGGTCTATCTTCCATAATAATGTCTTCAGAATAGGTAGGAGTGGTCACATCAATTTGAATAATTTATGTTCTTTGCATTTATGACCTAGAGCATACTTTTCTTCACAATTATAATAGAGTTTGCATCTTTGTTGTCCTGTCATTTTTGTTGGAGACAACTTGTGTACTTCAAGGTGAAGTGATTGTGCTTGAGGAATTTACCTATGTAGGGCGTGAGTGGGGAATGAAAGAGGGTTCGTTGTTTTGTGCATTGGTCACCATCTATGCTTCTAGAGCCTTCTAAGATGCCTCCAACCAGGTAGCAGGATGTTGCATTCTATCTTGTGCTCTAATCGTCTTCTGTCAAGGCCACTAATGAAACATTCTTTACAGAAAAAAATTGTCAAGTTCTGTGTATGGATGGCTAATTGCTCAAAGGATAAGATAATGTCTATGACTGAGCCAATTTGGCGTAACTTGGTAAGCCGCCCCAAATAGTATCTCACTTGTGATGGTAATGTATAGCTTTAACAAACAAACTCCAAGTAATGTAGTGCCTATAGGCATTTTTATACCATTTCCATCATTGCCATATTTCTAGATCCAGATACAAGACCCCCACCCTAAGTTTCATCATGTCATCAGTATCATGAAGGGTGAAGTCATGTTCCATCTAGGTGACCTATCCTTGTGAGTTAAAACCTTCAAAATTGTTTAGGTCCACTTTAGTTGGAAAATAATTCTATGTGCTTTATTATCCATGAAGGGTGGTTTATATGGTTGAGGACCCAAAGGGGGTTGCTTGTGGGTAGAAATTTTTTAGTGAAAAGTGACTTCTTGGGGTGGCTTATTGTGCTACCCATACCAATGGTCTTTTGTTTGTATGCCATGAGCTGTTAAATGTGCCGACTTCTCATTTAACGTGTCATCCAAGTTATTTAAGGTCTATTGATGCTTCTGATCCATCTTCTGATGGAATGTCTGGTCCAAGTTGGCTATCTTCTCATCCAACTTCTGATCCAATGTATCGTCCAAGTCAGCTAACTTCTCATCCAACTTCTAATACAAGTTTTGAAGCTGGCCACTAAGATTTGTGTATTGAGATTTTGGGTGTTTCAACCTACCTACAGTAGAGTGGGTGTCACAGACGAATTTTCTGTGTGATCATTTATAAATAAAAGAAAAAAGGTTTGAAAATAAAAGAGTGAAAAGAAAAAAAAAACTGATATATGTAAAAAATAAAGTTTAAAAGTGAAATTATTTTATAATTTTGTAAATACTGAAGGGTAACATGAAAGATTGTTACTTTCCATTATGCGTCTTTTCAATTCATATTTATTTGGAAGGGGGGGCTAATGTATAGGGCGCAGAGGAAGGAAATATTGAGAGAAGCAAGTGGCAAGAGGAAAGTGTCCTTAGCTAGGGCTATACTTGGATGTATATCACTTAGTCAATGATTCAGTATAAACAACTCTTGTCTGATAAGGCATTGCATAATTCTTCCTTGGGGATTCTTCTAAGCCATGAACCAGATAAGTTCTATAACTTGTACTATTGTTTTTATGGATAAATAAAACATATACTTTTAAGTAGAAGTACCAAGTCTTGTATATGCATATTAATACACACAACCATTTTATAAATGTTTGTATGTTACAATTCCTTTTTTATTATTATTAATCAAGTAAATGTAAATAAACAATAATCAATTAGATTTCAAGTGAAATATAAAAAAAAATAGCCACATTTAGTATTAGATCCTAAATTCAAATTTCTCAATTTGAATAAAACAACAAGTATAAAAAATAAATTAGTAAATATTTTACAAGGTTTTACTTTAGCTGTTAATGAGTTCTTCATAGTGAAATGTGATAGTAAACCATAATGAATCTCATAATATGTGTGCATGTGATAGTAAATCATATTGAATATCCATGTTAATAAAAATTAGTATGTGCATGTATGCATGATTTACACATGTAATTTCCATATTTTATTGTTTTTATATAACCGTAGAAAATAAGATGAAAATTAACTATTCAACAGATAAATATTTCAAAATGTTTAATAAATATTTCAAAATGTTTAACATAAGTTTGATGATTCCTATGAAAGATTAAATATATTATAAAAAAGCAACAACTCCCCATTTAATAAAATGGTGCAGATAAGTTACCTTCTATGAAATTTAGAAGGGAATAATATCTTTTACTAAGTTTATTTGTTGCTAGTAATAACTTACATAATTAATGAAGATAATAGTAATTGCCTCTTCTAATTAAATATTATTTTAAAAATAAATTTAAGATTAGAGAATATTTGGTGGAGTTAATTTCTTTTACTGTATTTTATAGCACACTACATGTTTTATTTAAAGTGAAAGGAACATAGATTATAAATATTTAAGGGGACATAGTTGTATTATATGATTGGTCCTTTGAAATAATTCTATAATTAAAGTGTATGATTAAACAAACAAAGTGAAAAATTATGAGTATAATTTCACAACTACCTTTAAACATTGTGACGACATTTTGTTACGTTAATCTTGGCTAGGTTAGAAAGTGATAAAAGATAACATTGATTTAGTAAATAATAGGTTTAGTGTTAGTGTTTAGTAACCCATGGTTTTAGCCTATGATGATGATTAAGTATTAAATGTAAATATTAAGTAAGCATTTCTTCACTAATTGTTCTCAATCTTTTTCTTAGGTTTATAACTAATGCTTATGAAAATGTAATTATTCTCAATCTTTGCTTGTTAGATATAACCAAAACTTCTGAAAATGAAATTATTCTCAATCATTTTTTTAAAATTAACCAAAACTAATAAAAATGTAATAATAGAAACTAGGTTATGTCCTAATTATAATGTTATGGAATTTCAAAATCCATATACCATTTTACTTTTGCGATATTATGATGATTAGATACATATTTAATAATGAAAGAGAACAATAATATTTTGGGCACGTGGAAGGAAGTGTTATGGATTAGTAATATTCATAGTTTATGTGGCTTTTGGGAAATATATAATGAGAGATAAAAGATGTGCGGAAGCTTTGAGATATATAAAATGCGATATACTATTGAACGAAAACTATATACAATGAACGAGAACTATAACCATAAAAACTCATATTTTTGCACCAAAACCAACAAAAAAACCCTCGAATCGAAAATTGGTGTTAGTGGCAGCACCACTTTTTTTAAGGCTAAAATTACAGCTTTTTTGAAACCTTGGTTGGTGTGAACATTGCAATCAAAACCCTAAATCAATAACCAAATAAAATAGTGGTTCTCTCATGACCATCCTCTTTTTTTTGTGGTTAAAATTATGCTTTGATTGAAACAATGGCCCTATCAATCGATACCATTGCAACCAAAACTTTAAAATCAGTCCCTTAATCAAAAACTAGTTTAGCCATAACAATCGTATTTTTCTTTTCGAGATCAAAATTACAGCATATTTGAAATCACGACCTTAACATCCGGTACCTATGCAACAAAAATGCAAAACAAATCCTTGAATCAAAAATAGGTGCTGCTAAAGGCAACCCTCTCTTCTCTAAAGTTAAAATAGCAGGCATTTTCGAAACATGACCCAATATCTTTTTTTTTAAATCTTTTCAAACATTGACTTTTTAAACAAAATAAAGATAATACAAAAAATGGAATAAAAAACACTAAATAAACACCCAAAAAATGACTTTAAAACAAAAATAAAGATAATTTAAAAAAAATAGTTTTTTAAATAAAAAAATACTAAAAATAAACATAAAAATATGACAAATATAAATGAAATTTAAATATAAAATTTAGAATAAAAAAACTAAAAATATAAAAGACCAACAAATAATGAAATATATATAAAACAAATAAATAATCCAAAAGAAATAAAAAATAATTAGTACAATTAAATGAAAATTACTAACAAAAACATATAACAATATACATTAAAAAATATATAAAAAAAACAATATATACAAGAATATGCATATGTATGGGGTAATAGAGGGGATTAAAGGTGGGGCAATTCTAAGAATTGTGTGGCCCACTTGCCACAGGGTAATAGAGGGGTTAAGGGCAAGGCGATTTTGTGATGTGTGTTTGTATTTTTTTAATTTTTTTAATTTATTTGTTTTTAATGTTGTTTTTTAATTAATTTATTTATTTTGTCTCATATATATATATATTTTGTATTTTATATTGTTTTTTATTTAAAAACTATTTTTTTATTAAAAATGTTTTTATTTATTTTTCTAAAGTTATTTGTTTAAATGTTAAAAAAGAAATGGGTTATATTTAAAAAAACACCTACAATTTTAATCAGAAAGAAGAAAGGGTTGTTATTTGTAGCACATTTCTTCGATGTGAGGATTGGTTTTGAAATTTTTGTTGCATTAGTGTCAAAAAAATGAGGGTACCATGGTAGTGCCAGTTTTCGATTCGAGAGTTTATTTTAGCGTTTTGGTTGCAACGATGCC
This sequence comes from Pseudotsuga menziesii, assembly GCA_001517045.1. Taxonomy (NCBI): domain Eukaryota; kingdom Viridiplantae; phylum Streptophyta; class Pinopsida; order Pinales; family Pinaceae; genus Pseudotsuga; species Pseudotsuga menziesii. The sequence continues at coordinate 661,497 of LPNX011210323.1, forward strand.
TATTGCTAGAGCCATGGTTTCAAAATAAGACGTACTTTTAGTCCTGAGAAAAAAGATGGTGATTTTGGGAGCACCACTTTTCAATTCAACCGTTGATTTAGGGTTTTGATCACAACCGCATTGGTTGGGGTTTAAAGAAAGTTACAGTTTTAGCCCTAGAAAAAATGGATGCTACCAGTAGCACCACTTTTTGATTTGAGGGTAAAAATAGCCACTGAATGTGACCTCCAAAAATGCGAAAAACTCGTGCGTGGTCTCGTTTTATAGTATAAGATGTTATAACTTTTAGTCTTTAGTCTTATCAATGTTATGCCCTTCTCTTTTTTCCATCACGTAAGTCATCATTTGTGTTTCCTTTTCATTTGTCCATGATATGGGTAATGGATGTTTGACTTTATATATATGTATATGTATATGTGTATGTGTATGTGTCTGTGGTGTTAGTTGTGTAAAGATTAAACTTAAAAAGATAATGATTTACATTCAACAAAACTAATGAATAAATAAGATAATGATGTGCATTTTTTTTTAGTGTTTACTAAGGTCAAAATTTGGTTTATCACACATTTAAAAAGGTAAGGAGTCATTTGTTTTTCTTAAATTTTTTTTTATTTGCTTAAAATATTTAAGGTAAGTAATCCCAAATCATCATAGTTATGATGAGTTAACATGTTCGAAAGGTTATAGTTTCTCCGGAAAAAGAGAAAATTTTCAAATGGAGTAGAGCATGTGTGATTAATTATACGACACAATCAATTAATTTGACAATAATAATTAGATGCCCATATTTTAACACAAACAATAAGTCTCACTATCATTATGAGATGACCAAGTTGTAGTGAAAAGCATATGAATCGGGAATTTATAAAATGATATTTTATTTATCTGCATGATAGATCTCGTACGAGCTATGGAATGAATGCAATAGTAAAACAAATAGCATCGCAAGCCCAACAAGTTATAAGCATTTCTCTACTCTTAAATTCTTGGAATATAATATGGATAAACAAGCTTACACTCTCATCAAATCCTCGTAAAGCTATGTTAGGGTGCCTTCCTTGCATGCTAACATAATGTGGAATATGAATCATCGCATGCATCCCATCTTCAATTTCTCCTTGGTTACATATCAAGCGCACATGTCGCACTCAATTTATTTTCTTCCATTTGTCTCTAGATCCCATCCTTAAATTTAGATTTATTGAAATTTTTGTAATTACTCTCTCTTGTTGCACGATTTAGAGATTCTACAACCCCAAACTTCACATATTATATAAGATGATATGAGTGACCAAGGTCTCAAACAAGAGCTAGAGCCAAAGGTTTATGGCTTTACAATTGTTTCCAAGGTCATGATAAGCTTTCAACTCTTAAATTATCATTTATTTAATGTTGTAGTGCTTGTGGAGATTTCACCATAAAAACAATATCATCATGTAAAGAAAAATAATGACTATACTAATTTATGTATTTGTGTCAGTTTATAACTTTATATGTTATTTCTAAATTTTAATTTAATTGATTGATATTAAACTAACGTAGATTCAAATCCTAGGCTCTATCAAGTGCCGAGAGGGATCAAATCTCTCGAGGTGCAAACCTCTTCTTAGGCATTGTACTCAATGAACTATCAACTTTGGTGTGTCCTATATATAGCCATTGATTTGATTCAAACCAAAAGATACATCTTTTCATTTAAGGTCCACATATGATATTTTTATTATTAATATTTAATATTATTTGTGGCCGACATATAATATTTATTATTATTTTTTATTTTGTTAGAAACGAACATTACAACATTTCCCCATACATGGTTTTCAAAACCATATGCAAGGCCCTCCTACAACCATGGGTTGTTTAGGAGGCCTTGCACATGGGCTTAAAACCATTTGCAAGGCCCTCCTAAAGCATGTACAATAAAACAATGGGTTTTTTAGGAGGCCTTGCACATGGTTTTAAAACCATGTGCAAGGCCCTCCTAAACCATGGGTTGTTTAGAAGGCCTTGCACATGGTTTTAAAACCATGTGCAAGGCCAACATTTTTTTGCAGATAATTCAATTTCTTATTTTTTATTATTTTGTTAGGTAGGAACATTACAACATTTCCCCCATATTGTGTTTTTTTTCTCACCCACATTTTTTTTTGCGGATAATTAAATTTTTACTTTTTTTATTGTTTTTTTAGGTAGGAAGATTGCAACATCTCCCTCATATTAGGTTGTTTTTTTGGCCGACATTTATTTGGCCTATAATTAAAATTTTTATTTTTTTTATTAATAAAAATAGCGTTACATAACGTTATGTAACGTTACAAGATCTCCCCCATACTGGGCTGTAGAGCGCCTCTCAGCACAAAAAAATGGTATAGGTTAGAGTTTCTCTAAGGATGGAGAAAATTTCAAATGGGGGAGAGTACATGTAAATTATATGACGATATATATATACTGACACTTTTTTACTAGTCTTTATAAGTCAATCATTTAAAAAATATATCCATCATTCTAAGAATACTCTTGAATCAGTTAAATATGAGTTTATAATTTGAAACAATTTATGATTTATTACATAACAATTACATATGATTTCATGGGTCAAGATAATTATATAGAGATTCTAATATATGAAGTATTAACAAAAATGAGTGTCTACAATATATATTCAAGGCTCGTGAATGGTTTATATTGCAAGGCTCATCAATGCTTTTCTGTTTAAATACTTATATCCCCTTCAAACTATGTTGCACAAGTTTATGGAACGCATGTACGTTGGGTACATGGTTACAAGTATGCAATACAACTAGAAGCTTCGCTCAAATTTGCAGGAACATGTTGGGAGCAACAATAATCTCTCTCTCTCTCTCTCTCTTTATATATATATATATATATATTGGTTATATATATATATATATATATATTGCAGAAATTTTAAAACATTGAAACATTGCATTATTGATTAATTTCATAGCTTAAACTATTTTAGCCTCTAAAGCCTCTAATAGTGTCATGAAATTCAATCCTTTTAAATTTGCTCACACTCCTAGGTCCATGTTATGCACAAATTGGTTGTGTGACTTGAAGTCAACCCTTCACTAATTATACATGACTATAGTACCATGGTATGTTTTGTAAATTCGACCTACAACTTCATCCCATTGTATCAATTTTTAGAGGCAAATTGCATATCTGTAGATGTACAAAGCACCAATTGTTTCATAAACCAATATATTCAATATTTTTCTAATTCCTTGTTCCAACTCCATCTCTATTATTGCTCCTAGAAGTGCTTAGTATTTTGCTGCCTCTACATTTTTTTATATGGTAACTACTGCTTACTCCTCATGTGAATGAACTTGATTGTTTCAAGTTTCAACTAACATCAAAATTTCAAAGTATTTGGTGTTTTGAGTTTGATCTCGTTTATGACCCTAAATTGCTATATCATTCAATAGTAGTAATGTAAGCTAGCTATAAACATTTGACACATGAGGTATAATTCTTCAATATCTTAGTACCGGTCTCGAAAGATCCATGTTTATAAACTTAAGTACACTGGCAGCTTGTATTTTGAGTGTGAATGGATCTAAAGAGTTAGGAGGTATAAGCCCTCTTAGTTTATATAACCTAGAAAATTTTAAAAATGGCATGATTGATTGATTCAATTGATTTTTTTTAATGTTGGTCATTTCTTGGCACAAGAAGCAACGATCATTCAATTGATTTTCAGCACTTTTATTATGACTTTGGGCCCCACGTGGTCAGGAACTTGTAGAAGTTCCTTGCCTATCAAAGAGCTTTTGGAAGCTCCTAAATAGACAAGGAGCTTCTACAAGATCCAACAAAAAAGGGAACAACCAAGGCAAGTTCCTGAAAAATTCCCAAGTTCCCAAAGAAGCTCCCAACAAAAAGGGAGCATTTAGTACTGGTTCTCAAGCTTCTTGGAGTAGGTAAACATTGGGTACGGGTTGCCCAAGTCCCAGGAGCAGTACCCATGCAACTATGCCTTCAAACCTATCTATGTTTGAGAGTTTTCTATTATATATTTCCAAGTATATTGAATTTTAACTGCTTTCTTGGCACAAGAAGCAACGATCATTCAATTGATTTTCAGCACTTTTATTATGACTTTGGGGCCCACATGGTCAGGAACTTGTAGAAGCTCTTGCCTATCAAAGAGCTTTTGGAAGCTCTTAAACAGACAAGGAGCTTCTACAAGATCCAACAAAAAAGGTAACAACCTGGGCAAGTTCCTGAAAAATTCCCAAGTTCCCAAAGAAGCTCCCAACAAAAAGGGAGCATTTAGTACTGGTTCTCAACCTTCTTGGAGTAGGGAAACATTGGGTATGGGTTGCCCAAGTCCCGGGAGCGGTACCCATGCAACTATGCCTTCAAACCTCTATGTTTGCGAGTTTTCTTTTATATATTTCCAAGTATATTGAATTTTAACTGTTTCCATCATCAGCAAGCATTATTTTTGAAGGATTTGAGCTTTTTTCAACATTTCTTGGATTGAGTCACATTTGGTACACTTCTGATTGCAACTATATTCTCATAAACAAGGCATTTCAGTAACGTATGCTGTCCATTCTCAACTACGTTTTGGCTGTCTTGTAAATACTGGAAAAGCAAGAACATTAAGCATTGCATATTTATCTCATAACGTAGAATTCCAAGGAATGTGAACTAACATGTTAGAAAACAATTCTGGAAGGCCTATGTACCAAGATCTTGTCAAAATTTACTTTTAAACTCTAAATTTACCGTTTTGTTTAAAACATAAAGCAATAGAGATTAGGATTTTTTAACCTCATAAATCATATACAATGACATTATATCTTCTTACTGGGATTTAGTTAGTTCTCTGATGTTCTATTTACGATGAATAGGATATGGTTGGTTAAGGGTCATGGTTCATTGAAGGAATATTTTTCTTTTAAATGTGGTAAATGAATCAATCTATGTGTTGATATTTATTAAATCTTTCACTCTACTGATATAGGCAAACAATACTTTTAATCTACTTTAATGACTTCGTTTGCAGACTTCTGGTGCTTATGTTTTTCGTCCTAACAATACAAGATGCTTCCCTGTTGGGACTTCCAGTAAGCAGGTATGTGAAAATTGACCCTTTGCATTGGCACATCAACAATGTTTAAACATAAGAAATGTTGCATCATCTAGGATAACATGCATTGGGTGTATGAGTTATCTGTATCCTTCTTATCCAATAGAATATTCACAATCAGATATGATCTAAATTAAAGTTCTAACTAGAAGTTTATTTTACGTATGAATTTGAAGGTTGAACCTACCTTCGAAACTAAATGAACTATACTTTTGTTGAATTGAGTAATTTTAAGGCATGGCCCTTACTATCTTAAATTTTAGTGCTTACCTAACAATAGGTAACTTTTAGCAACGTTTCTCAATGGACAGGTGATACAGTCAGTTATAAAGGGAGATTTAGTGAGTGAAGTACATCAACAGTTTTCCCCATGGGTGTCACAGGTTTGTTTTCGGAACTACATATCATTTAGAATCTTAGACATATAATGAAGGTCATTGCCGATCTATTATGATGTTGGTAAATCATGGGACATTATAATATTGCTGAAATTCTTTAGATGGTTTCACAACTTTTAGCTAGATCTACTTTCATAGAGAGAGAAATACTTGGAAATATAATTTCTTAATGGAAAGGCCTTGGAATCTTTGTCTACAAAATATCAAAACTACGACTACTAGTTTTTATTATTGTAAATATGGAAATCCAAATATTTCTAATCTGTGGGCTTCGTTGTCTTAAGTGGGCATCTTTCTATTTGATTTTTTTTTGCATCCATATCCTCTCAAAGTGGAGTTTTCTATGCTCGTAAACCGAAATCAGACACAGTGTTATCAATCATTGTTGTCCCTTGGGGAATTAATCCCAGGGATTTGAATGGGCAGTTTAGGAATGCCGCATCTGTCACCAACGACAATCCTCTCACTTCAGAACTAGTGTTTTTCCTTTTTATATTATGGTAAACCTAAATAGACCTAACTAGGCTTTGATAATTTAATTAAGGTCTCAATCCTTCCGAAGTTAATATCTTCATATTTAATCATGTATTCTTTCCAGAAAGAAAATGACTTAATATTTACTGTATCATTCGCTTAGCTTATACAAAACCCATTCTTACTGTGGTGTCATGATATTTATATCATGTTTGACATATAATATACAGGCCGAAAGAAAAGGCTATGGAGAAAGGATTGGGAGCAGTGCCATTTCAAAACTAGATTTAGGTCAAGTTATTCAACTTAACCTGCCATGTGTGGATCCTTAGAGACAAACTTTTTTCCATTACTGGCGAAGGTGTTCCATACATGTAAGAGGTCAACTTAAGGAAAAGGATTATGTAAACATCTAATCTAGAAAACCTTGTAAGAATAAGTGACTGATACCAGTCCTCAAAACCATGTTTCTGTTTGAACAAAGCATACCATGCCCACCTTTGGAAGCAAGGCTACCTCCATTGTACTTTTCCTTCCCGTTATTATTACGACAAGTGTCTCTGTTAAGCCCTAGATATTGAGTTATTACATTTCTGTTATACTAGTGTTATCCTTTATTGGTTAGATAGACACTTTAATTGTACTTGTACCTTTTTGTCTCCTATGTATATCAAAGAGACCTAGTTTTAGAGATCATCTCATATTGTCTTGTGTATTGCATATATTGGAAAAGGAGGTTACCCCCTCGAAGACACATTATTCTCTGAATCTTTATCATTCTCAAGGTGTGGTGCTTCTTTTATTTTTGTTTTTATGTTATCTGGGGAATTTGGTTCATAACATTTGGTATCAGAGCATACGGTTCTTGGCTTGGTTCCTTGAAAACAAGCCATCTTGCCATTTTTGCTATAATTTTTTTGGGGAAGTTTCAGATAGCTAAATTTTTAGGAGCCTCGGAAGACATAGCAAAGTACCTATGGTAAAAATTTCAAATTCTGTATCGCTATAAATATGGAGTTACATTTTGTGTAAGTTAGACTTTAAAGACTTGTATGAATCTTTAATGCATGGCACACAAACTCAAGAATTGGATTATCATATTCATGATAAGTTATTGTATCATCATAGAAAAGTTTGTATTCCACAGAGTGAAAGAGTTCATGTGATTAGAGAAGCCCATACTTTCTTATTGCTAGTCACTTTGGTGTAGGCAAAATAGTCGCTCAGCTTCAAAGGTAATGTTATTGGGGCCTTGGATGAATGAAACCGTATCCAAATATGTGAAGGGATGTGTTATGTGTGCTACTAGTAAGCCAAGTAACAAAAAATGGGCTTGTACACTCCACTCCCTGTACCTTCTCGTCCATTGGAAAGTGTGTCTGTGGATTTTGTGGGATGGCTTCCTATGTCTAGAAAAGGTCATGATTACTTATATGTGGTTGTGGATAGGTTGAGTAAGATGTGTATCTTAATGCCTTGTAAAAAGCAGGTGACAACAGAGTTGACTAATCACATGTTCTTTTAGAATGTTTGGGTTCATTTTGGTTACCTACATCTATTGTAATTGATCGAGATTCCCACTTTCTTAGGAAGTTTTGGCCAACTGTGTGGGAACTTATGGACATTAAGCTAAAGAAGAGCATTGCTTTTCATCCACAAACTGACGGACAAACTGAAGTAATCAACTGCACAGTGGTACATAAACTCTGAGGATATTGTATTAAGCATCCTAAGCTTTGGTACAAACAATTTAATTATGTACATCATGCCTACAACCATGCCATACACTCTTCTACTCAAAGGTCTCCATTTGAGACATGTTTTGGTTACTTAACAAAGTCTTTTTTGGACTTTGTTTATGGGAAATATTCTATGGAAGTTGGACAAATTGATGCAGATAAAGCCTTGAAGTTCATCCAGCAGATCCAACTGGTACACCAAGCATTATGGGAACAATTGGAGAAGAGCGAAGCCAAGGCATGATAAGCATTAGGTGGATCATTAATACCAAGTTTGTGATCAAGTTTGGCTTCATATCAACAAAGATTGACTTAAAGGTGAAGGTAAAAATCTCAAACCAATCAAGTATGGTCCTTTTACAATTTTGGACAAGGTTGGTAATAACGCTTTCCGATTAGATTTGCCTCGATATATGCAGATGTATTCTGTTGTGAATGTGGAAGATTTGAAATTGTATGAGCCTCCTATGATCATGGATCAAGATGAAAATGTTCAAGTTCTTTTGTTGATAATTTTGCTCCTCAGTATCTTGATGAGTTACAGGAAGATATCATTCTTGACAGGAGGGTAAAAACTTCACGAAGAGGACATGTAGAATATATTCATGTGGGGTTTAAAGGAATGGATTCAAGTAAAACATGATGGATAGAGATCGAGAGGGTGAGGGAGCTGTACCATCACTTATTTGCTAAGTGATTCTAGAATTTTGGTGGTCCAAAAAAGGGTGCCACAGGGCACACCCACAGTATGTCACGTGGCATGTATGGATAGGTTGTATGCTGATGTGGCAACACCTTGAGGTGCCACATAGCAAGTTGTAGGCATTGTGGCATTGATGAGTTGGAAGGTTGCAGGTGATGTGGACTTATCAAATTGTGACACATGGCTTCTAATTGTACCTTTGGTAGATAGGTGGACCAACCAGAGGCTACCACGTTAGTTTCGGTTAGCCCTTTGATAGGTTCACTCTACCAAAAAATTGGTGAGTTAGGTGGATCGAATCTCAGACCTCCAGCGTTTGGTTCCAATGACTTACCAATGCAGTCGTAGGTGTTTCTTATTATAGCTTGTGTCAAACTTTTATTTAAAGTTGATTTACATTTCATTTGGCGGAAAGGGGGATCGAGGACCTAAGCCCCCAATCCCATTGCATTGTTGTTAAAGTTTGTAACCATGGTCCACTGGCATATATTATATACATGTAACCCTTATCCAAATTTTCGACAGGATTATATATATTCCGACGAGTTTGTTTGTGTACAAAAACCAATGCAATGCCTGCGGTTTTGACCCCACGACTTTCGCTCAACAGTTACAATGTGTTACCAACATGCCAGTGCCCTGTGCGTTGGCCCATATTCTCACAAAATATTTTTGAGTTGTAATCTGATCTCATACCAAATGGGTGTGCCACCTGTGAAGCCCAAAACCGTGGTTTTGTACTATTTAAACCATGCATTGCGACCACATTGCAATGGTTGGAGTTTAGAATTCTATGCAGAATTGAAGGTACAACACGTTGTTATGACACAACTTGTAGTTGTCCCTAAAGGTATCCCATCTGGGACGGTAGAGGAGATGGACAACTAAAGAGGTGACCCAAGAAGTGCAACGGTTCCCAATGCAAGCTGGGAGTCACGTCAACTGAGGCACTCTTCACTTTAGATTATGAAGAATTACAACCAAGGGGGAGACCCTATAACCAATCAAAGAAGATTAGCCAAAGCAAAGGTTCATAGGAAAGTGTGTAAATTGAGTTACAGAAACCAATGCAAGCTTAGGTGAGCCCAAGAGTTTGTGTGGTTGAAGAGGCTTAAGATATTAGAAATGTTTCAACCAATGAATGAGTTAGGCCACCTAAGAGGACCAAAGAGATAGATCTAACACCATGAAATACACAAGTAGGGCCCGCTTCTTTAAATAGGGAAATGATTCAAATGGGTCCCACAAGGTCAAATTAAGGGTGATATGGTGCTAAGGGGTGTTTGATGATGTGGATCTATGGATCCAAGGTAAATTAGACACACCCACATATGGGATCTTAGCATATGACACAATCCCCAAGGAGTGCGAATTGACCCAAGGAGACTAGTGCCTTTAGATGGAGGGGCAAATGGAGTCCAAATTATGCCAAATTGTAGATGGGGATAGTTAAGGGAATTATCAAGGCGGGTTTTAAGTGGCATGCCCAAAGGTAGGCTAGATCTCCATAGATCTAAGCTTGAAAATGCATCACCCAATGACCCAAGTGGGGCACAACCCTCAAAATGAGGAATGGGGTCCACAAGGTAGAAATCAAAGGAGTGAAGCACTAGGGCTAGGTTATCAAATGAGAAGAGTGCAAATCAACCGGGATCTCACCTACCCAAGTGAGAGAACTAGCAAAACTCACCCAACCAAGGAGTGCGACCTCACCCAAGGAAGGCTAAGTGCCTTGGAAAATGTGTCAAATGAAGCCCAATTTCCACCAAACTGTAGATCCGAATTGCCGTGAATGCTATAGAGGTGGGTTCTTTTTATTATTCCCAAAGACAAGCTAGATCCAAGCAGTGTTACAAAAACCGGCTGGTCCAACCGGTTTTGGGGCCTCACCGGGTCAAACCGGTTTTGACCGGTTTCGTACGGAACTGTCCGGTTTTGATCGGTTTTGGTCCGGTTTTGACCGGTTCCGGTTCCGGTTTTGATTGGTTCCTTACATAATTGTACAACAACACTAAATAGGGTATTTTTTAATTTTTTTTTTTTAAATTTAAAAGTTGGTTGAGTTGGGAAGGTTCTAGTGAAATATGCTCAGTATGGCATATACCAAGAGCACTTTTTGCAAATTTGTGTATAATGGTTTGGATTCACATGGTTGCACATGAATATATATATATATATATATATATATATAATTTTTCAAAA
>LPNX011210323.1:672406-826315 GCA_001517045.1 Pseudotsuga menziesii
TGCTTCCTTCAACCAAATTGATTTTCCTATTCCTGTCAATCAAGGACACAAAGATCAATCAATCAATCAAGAATGGGAAGAGATGCATACAAAGAGACGAGAAACATGAATTGTTGGTACAAAAGACAAAACAACTCCCTGTCACCCAAAAGGTCCTCTTGAAGCTTGAAGGGTAGGCCTCCCCACCAATTCACACCCCTCCAAAACGTCTTCTTTGCCTGCAAAACAATGTTAGTTGAAGATAAAATCAAGATGGCCACCAATGTCTGTCAATGTAGAGGAAGAAGCATTTACAATCACCACAATCATTCCAATTCCAAGATCCAAGATGCCCAAGAAAGTATTTTTATTCCAATAGCCTAGAGCCAAAAATATCTAGATCTCTCCACCCCTTTACAATGAGAAGCTCTCTCTTTTAAATAGGAATGAGAGATAACAAAATCCTAACCACCTTTCAAATGGATGGCTTAGATTAAAAGATCAAAATGTTCTAATCAACAGTTGAGATGAGCTCAACATAAAGTACATGGATCAATACAATAATATAATATATCAATGGACTAAATCACCCTAGGAGAGGGGATCCCACTCAATAAAAAATGAATAAAGCTCATGGTGGGTCCAAGGGTTATTAACTAACACCCCTATTGTGTCCCCATGGCACAATAACAATAAATATAATTTTTTAAATGCAAAATAGTTTTCTTTGAGGAAATCGTGAGCCTCCAAAAGCTCCAGAAAATAATAAAATATGCTGGAGAGATGGATGGGGTCCATCTAAGTGTTGAAACTACTGGAGAAGGAGTGGAAGACATCATCCTCATCATCAAAAATCATCCCATGCCATTTCCTTGCCTCAGTATCCCAAATCAAATTCTTCAGTAGCCATTTTTATTATTTTTAATCTGCCTTGAGAAATGGGATATGGCCCAAACTGCCTCCTAGAGTGCCAGCATTGTCAAACTGAGCAAACTAGGCTCTCTGTGAGGGGGGTAAAATGGTAAAAACAAGTGGCTGGACCACCGCCTCCTCATACAACGCCCTAGGTGAACCAATCAAATCACCTCTCTGCTTTTACAGGCCACTCAGCATGGCAAAACTGCACCAGAATGGTATACTGAGACAAATCATCACTGTAACTGCCCGGAATTGAAAATAAACTGTCTTACTAAACTCAGTGAGCCCAAATCCATCTAAGGTGCCTACTCATACACCCTACAGATCTCTGCATGATCAGGTACAATATCCAATATGCCCAAAAAGATAATAAGCTGTCACTGATCAAATAATCAATAATATAACCCAGGCTAACATCAATCTGCTGCAAGTGTTTAGAGGTTAAGACATGCTCTACAAATCATTCAAATAACAATTATAACAAGTAGCAATCATTTCATTGGCAATCTATCAACCAAATATAGAGTTTCTTTAATTAATTATAACTCAGACCAGACTTTCAAAACCATACTCACTTCATAGTTGTAATCAATTTTTCTAGTGAAGGGTGAGGGCTAGAAATCAAATGGTTAGGATAAAGGGTGACTACCAACTTGACACCGTGACACTTTGGATATGGAAAGGTGATATTCACTCTAGCATATGCTGGACAAGCAACAACACAGGGGACGACAGTGTCTGACAAATGGATAAGTTATGTTCAGAGGTGCTTATTCACCTTGACAAATGCTCACAATCCAAATCAAATACAAGTGAGGCCAGCAATCTTTAGATATAACTTTTTAAGAACCATTGCTTTTTGGGCCTTCGAATTTCCATAGCCTTGGTCCATGCATTAATTACACAGATTTTATTATTGAGGCTTCATGCATTCATGTATGTTTAAAAACACTACTTTTGATGAATGTTTTTTCACAAGATATTCATTTCAATATACTTCATAGCCAATTTCATTAGGCTTGCCTTGCATTCATGTATGTTCAAAAACACTACTTTTCATGAATGGATCTTTTTTCATAAGATATTCATTTCATTTCCAATACATTGTATTGATGGCAGCGCTATTTGTTTCAGGTTTAGCCAACACAACCTAGGCAACTCAGAGCCGAGACACAAATAAACAGGGAAGCTTTTCCAACAAAGGGGCTCTAGTGGGGAAAGGTCGTCCATGCCACAAGTCAAGTAGTAGGTCAGGCTAAAAGCATAACTGGAAGGCAATGGATGGGTGGAGATAACAATGAGACCAACACTAGCAAGCCAAAGTATGGAGGGAATGATCACCTCTATTCTCCTTGAGGGTAAAACCAATGAGTATGGGTCAAGAACTTCTAGGTCTAAGTAGGGACATACATACATAATATCAATACAACCAAGTCCACATATTTATATGACTGCCAGATCATGACACTAGATGCTAAGACATGTCACAAGAATGACTATAAAAGCAATAATAACCAATCACAAGATAATATCCGCTGAGGCATATACATGTAAATAATCAATCTGAACCAACATTTGTCAAATGAGAAACTATTGCTGTAAATTTGGGCACTACTGACGGCTCTACAAATGGCTAAATGACTACATCAGTCCTCAAATCTGAGTGATCTAAGACTCAGTCATGGCATGGGAAAGTACTTATAGTCCATCATCAAATAGTGAACCATCATAGATGCTCATCTCAACGTCTCATATGTAAGGGAACTGGCTGGAAAGTGTACTGGAATTTGAAAAATAGAATATGGTAGCCCGACTACTATATGTGTGATAACATCTGGCTCCACCTGGGACAAGTGCTCTAAGGGAGAGAATGCTTGAGAACCTTAGAATCTCTGGTCTCGAATTACTCTGCATCAATCTTCATCAGCAACTTATCATCCTTGCTTTCAGTTTTTTTCTTTATTTTTGCACCTATATCTGCGCTCATAGCCACTAGAAAGAAACCTAATCTATATCAGAAACTGAAAAGAATAAATGGAAATACTAAGCTAACACAACATGTAAATTTTACCATGCAGGAGGAAAGAAAAAAAATCTTCTTCAAACCAGCATACTCAACTCAACTAGCACAAAGGACTATTAGATATATAAACCCAAGGAAAGAAATTAACCACTTCAAGTTTTATTAAACGCGTGCAGGAGATGAGAAAGACTTAGGAAGGAGCCCGACTCAATTCAAGCCGACAACTCAGCAAGAAAAAGGGAAAAATGCAAGACTCGGCATGGAGAAAGAAAAAGCACCCAAATCCTACTGCTCAAATGAGCTTAATCGGTCCTACCTATTCTAAGCCTGCAAGCAAGAGGAGTCCTAACTCAGGTCGAGCTAGGGATATGACCCCTTAACTCTCTCTGGTTGATAGGTAGCATGACATGTCGCCCGGTCCCAGTAGTGAGGAAACACATATCATTAATGCGACGCTCAACAGTGAGCGGTCCAACCCAAAATTCACCAGATCCTCTAGATCGTATGCAAAATAGATCATTAGGAACAACGACCCTATCGCCAACTTCAAACCTTCAACGATTTATAGACTCGGGGATGGCTTCAATTTCACGAATGGACATGGGTTGGATATCAGAATTACATTGAGGTTGGGGTGTCACTATCCTCGAATTCCTATTAGGAGGAATTGCATCAAACCTAGGGGGACCACCATCTAAATGAATGGCTACACTACCAACAAGGACTTCCTGGATCACTCTTCTCCGGGGATTTTCAACTCTCGGTTCTTCAACTTGTGGGGGAATGATATACTTTGGAGTCTCTCCCACAGTCCAAAACTCTCTAACAACGTCCTCTTCTTCTTCCGCATGGACTGGAGATGGTAGGTTTTGGTTTTCAACACTTCTACTACTACCTTCTCCAAAAGGGACATGAACAACCATACTCTCTAAAGCTGCCAGATGATCAATGGGAAACGACGGATGACTAGGAACCATGCTAGAAGCGTGTTATCACCAACCTTGTAGTTGCCTGTGTGAGGTGGATCCAGGATGGATGGTAGAGGGGCAAGCAACTAAGGAGGTGGAACCAAGACTACCTAGACTCCCAAATGGATGGTTGTCACGCCAATCAAGGCAGCCTTCACTTTATGTTATCTAAGTCCAAGACAACAACAGGGGAGACCCGGATCTACTCCCGATAGGAGAGATCAGACCTAGACACCAGAACAGATCAAATGTGGCTTTGACGTACGTAAGGTGTAAGGTAAATGGAAACCCTAGCTCTAGGGTTTAGGTACTAGCAACTAATGGAGATGACCACTGTCTTTGGAAACGTAACTATGACAGGGTAAGCAAGGACATAGTTGGGATTGTCTAGTACCAAGGAAACAGACTCAGTGAAAGATAGGTAACTTGAGTGATCAATGGATGGTGGCAAAGAGAATGGGAATGAGGTCAATTTAGGGCTAGCGCTAGGGAGAGGAGATTAGTGCCTTTAATGCATTGGGCAATGGAGTCAGCATCAACACAATGTTTCAGTGAACTCACCTGGGATATACCTTGATCTATGGACCCAGAAAAGGATTTGGCCCATAAGACTTAGGTTACAGGAAAACCAGCAAAAGGAAGGCTAACGCTAGGGATTGGAGAGGCAGATCTGCAGCTCTAGAGCCACCATGAGGCTATCAACTGAGCGTTGAAAGGGAAATGAGATCAGGGTAGCCTGATCTACAAATCCAAGTCAGAAAATTTCAGTAAAGATCAGATCTGGAAAAGTCAAAATATGATGAGGGGTCTAGGGGGTTGAAAACCAGTTTTTCAGATCTAGGGCAACCTGGAAAGAACTAGCTCAGCATTGGGGGTGTTCTGGAGTGCTCAAGCCCTGATCTATCAGCCTAACCTGTCAGATTTCAGAAAAAGTCAATTCCGGAAAAGTCTAGTTTTCTGTGAGGGCGCTAGGGCTGTTTCAGTCAAAAATTCAGATCTAGGTCAAACTGCCATGAATCTGGACAGCGTTGAGGGTGATTTGGACTGTGTGGGACTCGATCTATCCGTCTGTGAAGTCAGAAATCAGAAAAAGTCAAAACCCTAGTAGGTCAAATTTTCAGTGGGGGTTTATGCAGTTTTCTGGATAAAAATGAGATCTAGGTCAAACCAGCAGGAATTTGACCAGCGTTACAGTAGATTTAGTGAAGGGGAGGCCCGATCTATGAAACCCAGAAGTGGTTTGGCCAAAGATCGGACGATTCCCAAATTTAGTGCTTTTTAGTATTTTAGGAGTTTTCAGAAAAATTGAAGTAAAGCAAGGTACAATGGATTAAGATCTGAAGAGAAGAGACTTACTTGTTAGATCTTACCTGGAAATGCTTGTAGAAGTCTTTAACAGTGATAATCCTTGCTATCCCGATCAATTCTGGAAGATCCAAATGATTTCTATGAAGGATGTAAGCCACAAGCCACCAAAGTGCCCCCTATCATGCTTGAGCAAACGTCAACAATATCAGATTTGCCAATACAAGATAAAGTAAAACGAAGTAATCATAGATCACAATGAAACTAATGAAAACCCCCTGATCCAATATGAAGAAAACCAAGCGAGTTGAGGTCCCCTTGCAAAAACGCTCCAGCCAAAACGTCCTCTTGTAGGCAAAACAATGACAGCAGAAAAAATATAGATCTCACACGAATTTCCACAATGCTAGGAAGCAGAAGACTATCCAATCACCATTTGAGAACATCAGATGCAAAGCAGATCCCGAAAATATCCACAAAAAGTCTTTCTATTATTTAGATCCAAGAGCCAAAGACGCCTTACAAATGAGAAGCTCTCTCCTCTAAATAGAAATGAGAGAACCACAATCATAACCGAATCCTAACCACTTTCAAAATGAGTGGCTAAGATTAAAAGATAAAATGTTCTAATCGATGGTTGAGATGAGCTCAACATACAATACATGGATCAATATAACCATAAAGTACCATAGTAGACTAAATCACCCATAAAGAGGGTAACCCACTCAACAAGTAATAAATAAAGCACATGGTGGGTCCAAGGAGTGTTTGACTAACTCCCTCTGGGTGTCCCCATGGCACAATAAAATAATAAAATAATTTAATTCTTTGACTTTGTGCTTCATTGAGGAAACCATGAGCCTCCCAAAAGCTCCAAAAAATAATATAAAAATGCCCAAAAATAGGTGTGGGTCCAATCAAGTGCTGCAATTGCTGGAGAAGGTGTGGAGGACATCACTCTCATCATTGTGACTCATCCCATGTCATTTCCTTGCCTTAGTAGCCCAAATCGATTTCTTCAATAGCCATTTAATCATTTTTTAATCTGCCTCGGGAAATGTGATCCTGCCAAAACAACCTCCTAGGGTGCCCGCGTTGTCAAACTGAGCCTACCAGGCTCTATGGGATGGGGGTACTATGGTACAAACAAGTGGCTTCACCCCCTATGCCCATACAACGCCCTAGGAGATCCAACTAAAACATCTCCCTGTGAAGACATATCAACCTGTGAAGAAAAACTGCATCAGAAAGGCAGAATGAGCCTGATCATATTTGCAAGTGCCCGTAACTAGAAATAAACTGTCTCATTAGACTCAGAGAGTCCAAATCCATCTAAGGTGTATAGTCATACCCCTCACAGGTCTCTATCTGATCATCAATCATATCCAATAAACAATATAACCATCTGTAAATGATCAGACACCAATAATAACTCAGACTATCATCCATCTGATGCCAGTGTTAAAAAGCTAAGACATGCTCTACAACTCATTCAAGCAACAATCACAACAAGTAGCATTCATTTCATTGGCGGTACATCAACCAATACATATATAAGGCTTTATTTATTATTACTCAGAGTTAGACTTTCAGGACTATACTCACTTCATAGTTGTAGTCAATTTGCTAGTGAAGGGTGAAGGATGAAATTTACAAGGCTAAAAAGGATGACTTCCTACTTAACATCATGACACTCTGGATATGGAAAGGGAATACTCACTATAACCAATGTCAGACAAACAACAACACAAGGAATGGCAGTGCCTCACAAATGGGTGAGTTGTTTAAAGAGTGCTTATTCAACTTAGGCATCATGACTACATCAAGCTTGATCCAAGTTCACTAGGATCATCATTTTATTCCATGGCTATTTTGGCCTGTATGACCCTTTGGGACTTCACCAGTGCTTAAAAGCACAGCTAATCGCAGCTTTCATCCGGGACATATTTATTTTTATAAGGTCAGCAATATTTGGATATCGCATATTTTTAACCATTGCCTTTTTTTTTGACATTTTCTTATACTCTTCAAGGAGTATTTTAGCATTTCATTGCTCTTGACCTCTTTACATATGTTAAGAAACACAGTTTTATCATTTTCATTTTCCATGGGCGCATATTCAACATTTCCAATACAGGTAGTACATGAGCTTTCAGTTTTAGCCAACAACATCTCAAGTGACTAGGGGGAGTTCTGCATAGTGCCAAACATTGGGACAACCGACCAAAATGATTTAAGCATACAATCCAACTTACCAAAGGCAAGTTTTGTCACCAACGCAAAGCTGAGACACAATATAAACAGGGAGGCTTGTCCAACAAAAGTTCTAGCAGAGGAAAAGGTCCTCCATGCCATAAGTCAAGAAGTCAGTCGGGTTGAAGACAAAACTGGAAGGTAATGGATGGGTGGAGATAGTGAATGATGAAGCCAACACTAGCAAGCCAAAACAATGGTGGGAATGACTACCTCTATTCTCCCTAAGGAGGGTAAAACCAATGAGTATAGATCAAGAACTTCCATGTCTAAGTAGGGACATCAATACATAATACAAGATACATCCAAGTCCATATAATTATGACCGCCAGATCATGACACCACATGTTAATACATGTCAAAAAAATGAGTATAAGAGCAATGATAACCATAACACAATATAAAAAGCTGAGTCATAATCATGCAATATAATCCATCTGAAACACCATCTGTCCAATGAGAAAGTACTGATCTACATCTGGGCATCAATAACTGCTCTGTAATGACTAAATGGCTATATCGGTCCTCAAATCTGAGTGTCCTGAGACTCAGTCCTGACATGGGAGAGTACAATAGTCCACTAATACAATAATGATTCGTCAAAACTGCTCATCTCAGCATCTCATATGTAAGAGATTTGGCTGAAAAATGCACTGTGTCTGAAAAATAGAATATGGTAGCCTGGCTACTATATATGTGATAACAAAGCGTTCTGAGCACCCGTGTCTAAAGATGTTGGTGAAGAAGTAAGTGTGTGAAAAGTCTCAATAGAGTTCATACTTTCTTCACCAATAGGTAACTGATGAGGAATAAGGAAACTGGGGATGTTTGGATACATCAGAGAGAAATTGTCCCCACTGGCTGACGTGATGGTATGGGGTTCTTCCCGGAAAATAGCTAGGTTGTTCAATGAGAATTCTTCTCCAGGAGCATTATGTATCAACGCATGTTCTTTCCAACTCATAGAGCTGTGATTTACTTGCCTTAATACTCCATCTTCCAAAGACATATGAGATAAATGATCAGGAACATCGGTAAAGTGACACTCAATTATTTCTTCATTACTTCCCACACTATGAGAAGGATGTGTTCCTTCATAGATTGCCCATGGAATGATGGGATCAAGCCCTTGCCTTTGTCTTTCTATGTTAAGGTTAACCAAAACCATCCATTCATCAACTGTTCTAGGAATTCGCTCACCCCTTCTAATCTGATCCAAATTAGTTTCAGAGTTGACTGTTTCAGTGACTGGCTCAGGGTGGTCAATGTGTGGCCCTATATTACCGAATTGGTTCAAAGTTCTAATTTCTTCCGACATTTCACCACGAAGTAAGTCGAGGTTCATTTCTCTAACAACATTAGCTCTTTCCCTTTCTTCCTCAAAAGAACTATCATACTCGAATGATGTCCAAATCTCTTCTCTTCCTGTACTCGAACCTTCATTATGACTACCCATTACCATAAAGATACCCTCGGGTAAAAGTTCACCCTCACCATAAGTGTTCCTTACACCATCCTCATATCTTTCAAGGTGACTATCATAAAATGGCTCTCGATACACCCTAACCAATGACCCATCAGAGTTGGGGATAGTAGCGTATGATAAATCCATCTGAAGATGTCCCCCTAGTCCAGCATACCAGTTCCTACAAAGAAGCATTCCATAGGCTAGGGGGAGATCTATGACTACTATGTCCATTAGCATGGATATGTTGGGGCATGAAAACAAGTCAGCTCTCAAGTTCTTTATCAAGCCAAAGACTTGGACCGGTCTAGAATCAATTCCACAAACATTCCCATAAGGCCTAGTTATTTTTAATCCCATGGCTTCCATGACTTGCAAAGGCATCACATTCATGGAGGCACCAGAATCCAACATGCAGTTATGAAGAAGGGTGTCGCCAATGCGAAGTGTAAGATAAAAGGGTTGGTGGCCACCATTCTTTCTCTCGTATAAAACAGTCTAGATATTAATGGGAGGATCCTCCTCTTCTTCAACCATGGCACTAGGTGCTAAGCTTGGGAGAGATGGATCTTTACCATTGCTAGTGGAAGTCTCAGGTATACTCTTGAAAAATTCTACCACTTGCTCTTTCACATATGGGATTTTCATTAATTCAGTGAGAGGAATATTGTGCATGACTTTGTCCAACTCTCTCTCAATGTTGATATCCAAATCATTCTCAGGAAGGAGAATTGGCTCACTCACTAGGCTAGGCAACTCATTGCTCCTCTTTTCAATGAAGGGTGTATGCTTTTGACCATCTCTTCTTCGTTGATAGGTTCTAGGAGGAGCTTGACCACTACTGTTGGGTTGTTCAGTGGCATAAATGGGAAAGCTAGGACTGGGTTCTTCTAAAGACTCTTCCTCATGGTTGAGAAAAATTCTTTCAAAGTCTTTGTCAAAATCTAAGTTATCAACCCAGTTATTGTTCTTTGGAGAATCAGGAGTATCGTCACCATGAGTGGGATACTCAGGGTCTTCCATCTTTTGGTCTTCTGACCAGTTAATGATAGGAGGTTTAGGTGATGTTTGGCTCACAAGGTTTCTTCTATCACCTTCATTAGGTTTCTTTTGTTGGTTCCAATAAGGCTTTGGGCCATAGGGTTGTCTATACCTTTTTGCTTCTTTGCTCTTAGCTAAATCCCTATTCAAGAGAGTTAGATTCTTCATCATTTCATGCATGCTCTCCATCATTTCATTGGGATCCTTACTAGGCTCTTTCCCCCTTTTAAACTTATGCTCAGATCTAGAAGATGAGGCACTAATTAGGTCAAAGAAATTTTGCTTCCCCATGGAAGCAACAGTTGCTTCAGCCTTTCTAGCATTATCTTGTGCCACTTTAAGGTTGTTAGGGTCTTTATCTTTGAAGTGATAGCCAAGGTAACCTTCATATGCATTGAGGTAATGAATTAAAACATCTTTCTCAGGAGGCCTAATGTTGTTTGGAATGCTGGCCACTAGCTTGTCAAAGCAAAGGTTAAACTCATGGACATACTCGTTTTCTTTCTTCTTGATTTCAAAAAGTTGGTTCAAAAGGAACCGTCCATCTAACTTGACTGACCACTCATGCTTAAGTTTTTCACTGAAGACATCATATCCCGTGATTGATGATGCAGGCAAGCGGTCAAACCATTTGCAAGCATCACCCTCCAAGGAAGCAAAGAGACCCCTCATAAATACATCTTTTCTTCAGCCCCATATGCTTCCATGTGAGCCCAGAGATTTTCTATGTGGTCCTCAATGGAGGTCGCACAATTCCCATTGAACTTTGGGATTTTCTCAAAATATTTGTCGGGCATATCATGGGGGGCACCTAAGACTTGGGAGAAATCTAAGGGTGAGGCTCTAGCCTTATTTCCAAAAGCATGAGCAACAGGAGGGTTGGTTTGAGTATTGTTTCCAGGGTTAGATTGATTAGTCCCCACCATTGGATTGAATGGACTTATGTTAAGATTAGGATTAGGAGATGAGGGAGGAGGAACCGAATTAGTTGATGGGGATCCCAAGAAATAGTTTGGAGAATCGATGTTAGCAATTTTCCAAAAGAAATTAGTTGATTGAGCTTTGGGATCTCTCCTAAGACAAGTAAATGGGCTTCCTTCCAATTGATTTAGATTTGATTTACTTCTAAGGTTGTAGGGATGCTCATGGGATCGCTCCTCACCGGAGTCATGGTTTGGAGTTGCCAGGTAGACTTTAAACTCTTCTACCAAGATGTATGCCGTTAAAATGCAGGAAGAGAGTGAGTGACAAATAGATGGCTATGTTTAGTTAAAGATTGAGATGATAACCATCTAGATTAATCCGGATGCGATAAGATATGAGTTATGCATGGATACTCGTAGACACCTAAGGTAAGCCTCTACCTCCCCGACAACGACGCCAAAAATGTTATCACACAACTTGTAGTTGTCCCTAAAGATATCCCATCCAGGATGGTAGAGGAGATGGACAGCTAAAGAGATGACCCAAGAAGTGCAACGTTTCCCAATGCAAGCTGGGAGTCACGTCAACCGAGGCACTCTTCACTTTAGATTATGAAGAATCACAACCAAGGGGGAGACCCTATAACCAATCAAAGAAGATTAGCCAAAGCAAAGGTTCATAGGGGAGTGTATAAATTGAGTTACGGAAACCAATGCAAGCTTGGGTGAGCCCAAGAGTTTATGTGTGGTTGAAGAGACTTAAGATATTAGGAATGTTTCAACCAATGAATGAGTTAGGCCACCTAAGAGGACCAAAGAGATAGATCTAACACCATGAAATACACAAGTAGGGCCCACTTCCTTAAAATAGGGAAATGATTCAAATGGGTCCCATAAGGTCAAATTAGGGGTGATATAGTGCTAAGGGGTGTTTGATGATGTGGATCTATGGATCCAAGGTAAATTATACACACCCACATATGGGATCTTCACATATGACACAATCCCCAAGGAGTGCGAATTGACCCAAGGAGTGGGGAAAATGGAGTCCAAATTATGCCAAATTGTAGATGGGGATAGTTAAGGCAATTATCAAGGTGGGTTTGAAGTGGCATGCCCCAAGGTAGGCTAGATCCTCATAGATCTAAGCTTGAAAATGCATCACCCAATGACCCAAGTGGGGCACAACCCTCAAAATGAGGAATGGGGCCCACAAGGCAGAAATCAAAGGAGTGAAGCACTAGGGGTAGGTTATCAAATGAGAGGAGTGCAAATCAAGTGGGATCTCACCTACCAAAGTGAGAGAACTAGCCAAACTCACCCAACCAAGGAGTGTGACCTCACCCAAGGAAGGCTAAGTGCCTTGGAAAATGTGTCAAATGAAGCCCGATTGCCAACAAACTATAGATCCGAATTGTTGTGGATGCTATAGAGGTGGGTTCTTTTTATTATTCCCAAAGACAAGCTAGATCCAAGTAGATCTAGAAAAAGGTGAAAAATGAGGGTTTTGAGATCTAAGAGAATAGATGGATAGGATAGAAGAATTTCATACCTCATGGAACATACCTGGAAGATGAAAATGGAAGAGGCTTGTGATGAGGATTACTTCCCACAAAGATCAAATGCCAAACTTTGATGAGACCTTCTTACCTCCTTCACCCTGATCGATTTTCCTATTCCTGTCAATCAAGGACACAAAGATCAATCAATCAATCAAGAATGGAAAGAGATGCATACAAAGAGGTGAGAAACATGAATTGTTGGTACAAAAGACAAAACAACTCCCTGTCAGCCAAAATGTCCTCTTGAAGCTTGAAGGGTAGGCCTCCCCACCAATTCGCACCCCTCAAAAACGTCTTCTTTTCCTGCAAAACAATGTTAGTTGAAGAAAAAATCAAGATGGCCACCAATGTCTGTCAGTGCAGAGGAAGAAGCATTTACAATCACCACAAGCATTCCAATTCCAAGATCCAAGATGCCCAAGAAAGTATTTTTATTCCAATAGCCTAGAGCCAAAAATATCTAGATCTCGCCACCCCTTTACAATGAGAAGCTCTCTCCTTTAAATAGGAATGAGAGATAACAAAATCCTAACGACCTTTCAAATGGATGGGTAAGATTAAAAGATCAAAATGTTCTAATACACGGTTGAGATGAGCTCAACATAAAGTACATGGATCAATACAATAATATAATATATCAATGGACTAAATCACCTTAGGAGAGGGGATCCCACTCAATAAAAAATGAATAAAGCTTAAGGTGGGTCTAGGGGGTATTAACTAACACCCCATAGTGTGTCCCCATGGCACAATAACAATAAATATAATTTTTTAAATGTAAAATAGTGCCTCTCTAAGGAAATCACGAGCCTCCAAAAGCTCCAAAAAATAATAATATATGTTGGAGAGATGGATGTGGGTCCATCCAAGTGCTGAAACTGCTGGAGGAGTGGAAGACATCACCCTCATCATCAAAATTCATCCCATGTCATTTCCTTGCCTCAGTAGCCCAAATCGAATTCTTCAGTAGCCATTTTTATTATTTTTAATCTGCCTCGGGAAACGTGATATGTCCTGAACTGCCTCCTAGAGTGCCAACGTTGTCAAACTGATCCCACTAGGCTCTTTGGGAGGGGGGTAAAATGGTAAAAACAAGTGGCTGGACCACCCCCTCCTCATACAACTCCCTAGGTGAACAAATCAAATCACCTCTCTGCTCTGACAGGCCACTCAGCATGGCAAAACTGCACTAGAATGGTATACTGAGACAAATCATCACTGTAACTGCTCGAAACTAAAAATAAACGACTCAGGGAGTCCAAATCCATCTAAGGTGCATACTCATACACCCTACAGATCTCTGCATGATCAAGTACAATATCCAATATGCCCAAACATATAATAATCTGTAACTAATCAAATAATCAATAATATAACCCAGGCTAACATCAATTTGCTGCAAGTGTTTAGAAGTTAAGACATGCTTTACAAATCATTCAAATAACAATTATAACAAGTAGCAATCATTTCACTGGCGATCTATCAACCAAATATAGAGTTTCTATAATTAATTATAACTCAGACCGGACTTTCAAGACCATACTCACTTCATAGTTGTAATCAATTTGCTAGTGAAGGGTGAGAGCTAGAAATCAAATGGTTAGGATAAAGGGTGACTACCAACTTGACACTGTGACACTTTGGATATGGAAAGGGGATATTCACTCTAGCGTATGCTAGACAAGCAACAACACAAGGGATGGCAGTGTCTCACAAATGGATAAGTTACGTTCAGAGGTGCTTATTCACCTTGACAAATGTTCACAATCCAAATCAAATACAAGTTAGGCCAACAATCTTTCGATATAACTTGTTAAGAACCATTTCTTTTTGGGCTTTCGAATATCCATAGCCTTGGTCCATGCATTAATTACACAGATTTTATTATTGAGGCTTCATGCATTCATGTATGTTTAAGAACACTACTTTTGATGAATGGTTTTTCACAAAATATTCATTTCAATATACTTCATAGCCAATTTCATTAGGCTTTCCTTGCATTCATGTATGTTCAAAAACACTACTTTTCATGAATGGGTCTTTGTAAGATATTCATTTCATTTCCAAATACATTGTATTGATGGCAACGCTATTTGTTTCAGGTTTAGCCAACATAACCTAGGCAACTTAGAGTCGAGACACAAATAAACAGGGAAGCTTTTCCAACAAAGGGGCTCTAGTGGGGAAAGGTTGTTAATTTATTGTAACTCAGTAGGTCCTTCACCGTTTTGGTAGTGTCTGGTGAGGACACAATTTTGTAATTGTTTTTTTTCCTAAGTTCACTTTATTTTATAAAAGGTGACTTTATGTTATAAAGTGAAAGTGACTTTATTAATTAATGTGAATGTAATAAATGTCATTAAATGATTAAAAGGACATTTAATGAGCATTTAATAAGGACCCTTAGATCTAATCTAATCTTGACCCTTGAAAGTAAGTTAGGGTTAGGGTTTCTAAGTGAGTTTTCACTTATTTAATGAAGCATTGGGAAAAGAGAAAGACAATCCAAGGAAGAGAGAAATTTTCAGTGGCACGTGGGAGTGAAGAGAGAAACCACACGTGGGAGAGAGAGATCATTTCAGAGAGAGAGAAGAGATCAGATTTATCTTGCTAGTGCACAGAAAACGAGGCAGAAGGTTCAGCACAGAAAACGAGGCAGCAGGCTGTACTGTACGGATCGTACAGCAGTAAAAGTACAGGCCGTACATCTGCATTTAAATGCTGGAAGCCGTACAGTTGCACAGAAATCGATATTTGTACTTGCTGATTGAGGGTTGGTGCACAGAAATCGAGGCAGCTGGTTTTAGCACGAGTTTCTAGACATTTTGCTGAAGGAAGAGGCCGTACAGCAGCATTTATTGCTGGTACATTTTTTCCTTTGTTTGCTGCAATTTTTTCTCAGTGATTTTCTTAGTACAGACTAGCAAGAAATCTCTTATGTAAAATGTATTCTCTCTCTCCAATAAATTTCTCTTGGGTTTTACCTCACAGAGGTGAGGGTTTTGCCCTGGGCTTGGCCCTAAACTTCTCAGTGTTCTTATGGGTATTCTTGTCTTCAGCTAGATTTTGATGCATGCATATGTATTTATGTTCAAGTTATCAGTAGATGTGCTATTGAGAAGTCTAGCAAATCATAACTCAGATGAGCAGTAAATCTAGTTTGCATGCTAAGTGTTTGACATAATGTCACAATGAGATGTTGATGTTTTAGTCAGATTTTCTTCATGGTATCAGAGCAAGGTTGCTGAAGACTTTGTACATGTTGTGTAGAACATAGAAGAGAGGGTCTTGCAGGTGGAACGTTCAGTCCAAGCATCATGGCAGTAGTAGGGTTAAGGTACGAGGACAGACTGGATGGATCCAGTAACTTCAGTCCATGGAAAGAAAGAATCACAATATTGTTCAAAGAGCAGGCGTTATGGGACATTGTGGGAGCTTCTGCTACTGTTGTAGTTCCCATAGATGCTGTACAGAAAACTGAGTTTGAGAGAAGGGACATCAAAGCTCAGAAGATACTCTTTGATTCTATCAAGGATCATGTGATTCCATTTATTTCTGGTAAGAAATATGTGTTTGAAATGTGGATTTCTCTGTGTACCTTATACCAGAGTAAGAACCAGAACCGGAAGATGGTTCTTAGAGAGAAGCTGAGAAATACCAAAATGACGGAGACTGATTCAGTGACTACTTATCTCACCAAGATCACTCAGGTCAGAGATGAACTGGGTGCAGCCGGTGAGAAAGTAGAAGATGAAGAGCTTGTGAGACATGCTCTTAACGGGTTCTCCACTAAATGGCATTCCTTTGTGAAAGGGGTGGTGGCTAGAGATAAGCTACCAAACCAGACAAGGTTGTGGGATGACTTTGTTCAAGAAGAATCAAGAGAGGGGATTTTTCAAAGCGCTCCGAGTGGAGAAGAAAATGTAGCTCTTGTTGTTGCTGGGAAAGGGAAGAAGAAGAAGGACCTCAGTAAGGTTCGGTGTTTTGCTTGTAACACTTTTGGTCACTATGCATCTCAGTGTCCAAACACTGAGAAGAGGAAGAGCAAGGGTTCCGTGTCAGAATCTTCAGCTCAGGCTGCTGTAGCAGATTTTGCAAAGACTTTTGAGGAAGATTTTGCACTTGTCTCTATAGCATCCAGTATTGGCAGCTGCAGAAAGATTCTTGATCATGAATGGATCATTGACAATGGTGCAACAAAGCACATGGCTGACACTCGGAGCAAGTTCATTAGTGTCACAGAGATAAGTCCGGGTCACTTTGTTCAGCAAGGCGACACAGTTCGAGCAGTAAAGGGAATCGGTTCAGTACGATTCAGGTTATTCTTTGGTGAAACCCTAGACTTGCATGGGGTTCTGTTTGTACCAGAACTGAGATCAAGTTTGATCTTAGTCTCAACTCTGGAGAGTGAAGGTTTTGGAGTACTGTTCAAGAGGGAGCACGTATTCCTAATTCCTGTTGGAGATGTGGATGGCACCATTCTGCTTGGTAGCCAAAAAGAGAGTTTATATACATTAAAAGTAGTTAATGTATATCCATGTTCTGGATGGCTTTTAGGGTCCGGAACAGATGGGGAAACTGCAGTGGCGCCTATTATTCAGTTTCCTGAGAACAGTAGTTCTCTTGTGAGTACAGGTAGAAGACTCAACCAGTATGAGGGATTTGAGCAGGAGGATGTTGAAGAAGATGCAGATTCTTACGAAGCATTTAGAGTGGTCTACAGGTCACAGATCCAGATTCAGGAGCAAGAGGGAGTTCCAGCAGATGAAAGAGGAAAGTGACATAGATCTTGTTTTTTGAAGGACCTTCCTCGTTAAGAGGGAGTGTTAATTTATTGTAACTCAGTAGGTCCTTCACCGTTTTGGTAGTGTCCGGTGAGGACACAATTTTGTAATTGTTTTTTTTCGTAAGTTCACTTTATTTTATAAAAAGTGACTTTATGTTATAAAGTGAAAGTGACTTTATTAATTAATGTGAATGTAATAAATGTCATTAAATGATTAAAAGGACATTTAATGAGCATTTAATAAGGACCCTTAGATCTAATCTAATCTTGACCCTTGAAAGTAAGTTAGGGTTAGGGTTTCAGTTAGTTAGGGTTTCTAAGTGAGTTTTTACTTATTTAATGAAGCATTGGGAAAAGAGAAAGACAATCCAAGGAAGAGAGAAATTTTCAGTGGCACGTGGGAGTGAAGAGAGAAACCACACGTGGGAGAGAGAGATCATTTCAGAGAGAGAGAAGAGATCAGATTTATCTTGCTAGTGCACAGAAAACGAGGCAGAAGGTTCAGCACAGAAAACGAGGCAGCAGGCTGTACTGTACGGATCGTACAGCAGTAAAAGTATAGGCCGTACATCTGCATTTAAATGCTGGAAGCCGTACAACTGCACAGAAATCGATATTTGTACTTGCTGATTGAGGGTTGGTGCACAGAAATCAAGGCAGCTGGTTTTAGCACGAGTTTCTAGACATTTTGCTGAAGGAAGAGGCCGTACAGCAGCATTTATTGCTGGTACATTTTTTTCCTTTGTTTGCTGCAATTTTTTCTCAGTGATTTTCTCAGTATAGACTAGCAAGAAATCTCTTATGTAAAATGTATTCTCTCTCTCCAATAAATTTCTCTTGGGTTTTACCTCACAGAGGTGAGGGTTTTGCCCTGGGCTTGGCCCTAAACTTCTCAGTGTTCTTATGGGTATTCTTGTCTTCAGCTAGATTTTGATGCATGCATATGTATTTATGTTCAAGTTATCAGTAGATGTGCTATTGAGAAGTCTAGCAAATCATAACTCAGATGAGCAGTAAATCTAGTTTGCATGCTAAGTGTTTGACATAATGTCACAATGAGATGTTGATGTTTTAGTCATATTTTCTTCAAAGGTCCTTCATGCGACAAGTCAAGTAGTAGGTTGGGCTAAAAGCATAACTGGAAGGTAATGGATGGGTGGAGATAGTGAACAATGAGACCAACACTAGCAAGCCAAAGTATGGAGAAAAAAGAACAAAAAAACAAAACTACCATGTTTTTATATGGTTGTGTGTCTCTAGAAAACACGATCGAGTTTTGACGTAGATTAGTCGATCCGACCGATTTGGTATCGAACCGATTTACAGTTCAATTTGATACGGTCAACCATGAAATTGATAAATTGACCGAAACCAAAACTGCTTTTAATGATTTTTAAAACTATGGGTGGTAGATGTCGTTTCAAGAAATTAAAAAGGCTTGGAGGGCTTACTTTGTGCTATTTCTATTCCCCAATCTGATTGAGTGGAAGAAGCAACGATAAAATTGAAGCAAGATTAGAAGGCATGCAAGATCATTAAACAACTGCAAGAGGACCCTAGTGCATTAGATAAATTTGTGTGGAAGAGGGATTCATTATGGTATTGGGATCATCTATATTTATGTAGTAATTCCCAACTCAAACAGAAGATCCTTTTGGAATTGCACACTTAACCTATAGAAGTGTTAGAAAATAGGATCACAGAGCAATAAAATAAAATAAATGCGGAAATAAAACATATAAGAGAACAAAACAAGAGAGACTCGTATATGTGTGGTTCACCCGATATGGACTACATCCACGGAGAAACAGTTAGTCCTTTCTTTATTTTGTCTAACAAAATGAAGGAATACAACCCGTAGCACATTTGCTGCAACCTCCTCTTCACTCTCACACAAACTCTCTCAATCAGACACAATGATATTTCACAATACACAACCACAATAAAATTCCCTCATACATGAAAGAGGGTTTCCTTTTATGGCAAAAAACCCTAACATTACTTCTACCATCAAATCTGGACCTAATAATGAATGGTCCATATTGACTATGAAATTACACTATTTTACAGGGCAATTTTCTAAAAAAAATATTTAGGGGCTAAACCCCAAAACCCTCGGTTGTTTTGGGGGGGGGGGGGGGAGGGCGGGCGGGCGAAAAGAGCTACCCCCCTTTGGAATTNACGGATCAAACAAGACTTCTAAATCAGGAAGATAAGTAGGCTCCACAACCAACAAGGAGGACATTCATGGTTCTTGAAAACTTACCGCAATATCAAGAAAGATATTTTTTAGTAAGGTCTTAAAACCGATGTTCAAAAGTTTGTGGCAGAATGTTTGGTTTTACAGCAGAATAAGAGAGATGCAATCAAAATCCCTAGGCTTCTACAACCATTAGCCATACCAAGTTGGCATTGGGAAGAGGTCTCAATGGATTTTATCATAGGTTTACCAAAGTTTGTAGGAAAGAATGTCATCATGGTAGTGGTGCATTGACCCACGAATTATGCCCATTTCTTCTGTCTTTCTCATAACTTTAGAAAAAGTATAGTAGCTGCAACATTCATGGAAACCGTTTAGAATTGACGTGGAATCCCCAAGATTATTGTAAGTGATTGAGATCCAATTTTCACTAGTAATTTTTTAAATAAATAATTTTCTTGTGTGGGTACTCAATTGGCTCACAACTCCTACCATCATCAATATGATGGGAAAACTCAGATTGTGAATAAATGTTTATAATAGTATCTCCATTGCTTTGCATATAATTAAAAAACACAACGGGTTGAGTAGTTTCTTTTGGCAGAATGGTTGTACAACTTATCCTTCCATACTTGGTAAAAAATGCTCTCATTTATGGAACTTTATGGCTATCATCCTCCTTCCATCTCATCACCCTTGAAAGAGAGAGCTAAGGTTCAAGCAATGGAGGATCAGATAGAGCATCGATAATAGGTTCTCCAACTATCGAAAGATAACTTGGCTATGACACAAAATAGGATGGAACAATGTGATGTCCTCTTTGGCTTAACGTTGCCAACAGGATGACAGATAGCCTATTTGAAAGCCATAGTCTGTAGTCAACAAAACTAGGATTCACATTGGTGCCACTTAGCTTGGATAAAGGATTTTTGCTTACAAAAAAATGGGTAAGTGGTATTGTATGACCCATGGTATTGGGCTCAAAAGAAGATATAAGAAGAACACATCCATTAGGGGCATGTTGATTTGATACTGATTTCTTGTGACCATCTGGGGTAATCCATAGTTTTTGTTTGGGTTTGGAAAAACCCATCCACCTTCGTTTGGTTTTGGTAGTGCAAGATCCACCCTAGCTAAAGCAATTTAGTTTTGAAGACTTACTTCCAACTTGGAGAAGGTCGATTTCACCTATAGGAAAAATTTGTTGTTAGGGGGTGACATCTACTATGGAAGAAGGGACGAAATTGCTTGGGAGAAAGTCAATTTCAATTGTTAGAGGGGAGACCGATTTTATGAGGGCCGAATACACTTGTTGAAGGTAAGGCCGACTCCATAGAGGCTAAGTCATTTTGCTAGAAAGGAGGTCGAATACCATCAAGGTCGAGTATAACAGACGATGAACTCCCTGCAGACTCATGGTGCATATTGTTGAGGGATCCAAGTAGCAAGAGAGGAAGTCGTGGCATTTGTTGAAGGGAGCGATCTCCCTCATTATCATGCCAAGTGAAGAGGGGTTTGAAGAGTGAAGGGGTTGAGCTCCCCATACGTTGAAAGACGGCCAAATTGAGGGTTTCAAGGGGTCATAGCTTGAGGGTGGGACAGGGATTCGAAGCAAGGACCGAAAGGGAAGGGAGTAGCCGTGAGGTCTCAAGAGAAGACCGACTAGCATCCAAAATAAGCCAAGTCTATAGAAGGGCTGAATTGCTTGTGAAGAGAGACCGAGATCAACTCTAGAGGAAACCGGATTCATTTTTAGTAATAGTTGCAAACATTGGCATCATCTTCTCCAAGTTTTTCTATGTTTGTGTTTGGTTAATGGTAGCTGCTATAGAAGCCAATAGTCATTGTCGTATTTTCCATCTATCTCATAATAAATCCAATGTTATCTCTTCATGGTGTATGCTTGCAAAGTGTTTGATGAAATGGCTATGAGAATTGCATGTTGCTTAAGAAAGTTATAAATCAATGTAAAACAAGTTGTTTGACAAAAACACTCATTCAACACCACAATTGACAATATCACAACATACCAAACAAATTGACATCAAATTGAGTCTGGGACATTACAGTTGTATCGGAGTTGGTGGTCTTGCTAGCCTGTGATTGCATGAGTTATTGATGGTGCGGGGTAAGGGTGGAGTACCCCTCATAAGTTCAGATTCTTCAAAAGAAAAAATGGATATGGGGGGTAGATGAGATCCTACAGATGAGAGTATGTACAGGATGATGTGCGACTTGGCAAAAGGACAAAAGAAATCATATGAGTACCAGAGGCAGACTATAGTATAGTGTTACTCACTCGGTTAGTAGGACACCAGGGAAATCAGGGCACTATAGGAATTGTTGGAGTTAGTAGATCGCATGACCAATATCGAGCAAAGGGTCGTGACACCCACAGTTCTACACAGAGTCTCCCATAATCAAGGAGCAGAAGGACACCTAGGCCGTTATTTTCGACATTCCTAGAGGAGCATCCTCTGGATACACTAGAGAAGTTGGATGATAAGACCGCATGTATCAGGGACTATGAGGCATTAGCATAGGAGACCCAAGCAGTTATACCATTTTCAGAATACTACACTACTAAGAACAAGAACATGCCTAGGAACCAACAAAACTATGATCTGATGCATAGGGTGTGGAGTTTGGTTGTCCCACTTTTTGATGGTTTTGCTTAGAGCACATCCAACGCTTGGGTAAATAAGTTGGACATTTACTTCCAACTTAACCCAATGCCAAAGACAAAGGAAACTAACTTTGTCACATTGCACTTGGAGTGAGGAGCTCATGAGTGGTGGTATCATGGGCTAGTGACACTGAGGCATTCTAGTATTACATCTTACTCAGAATTCACCCAGAGTTTGATAGATTGGTTTGATAAGAAGGATCTTGAGATCCACTTCAGAGAGTTATCCCAATTGAGACAGATGAGTACACCTACAACCTACATTACAGAGTTCCAGAGGATGGCATTCATGGTGACAGATATTTTTGAGAAGAGGTTGGTGATGCTATTTACAAAGGGGTTGAATGAGCCATTGATGGGTTGGGTGAAGGACTTTAGGCCTACCACATCACAGGACATCATTATGAGGGCCCAAGACATGGAGGATGTCGTGTCCAAGAAGGCACCAATGAGTAGGACCATCTATATTGCAATGTGATGCTTCTGAAGAGAGGATAGGAGCAGTGTTGATGCAGGCTTAACATCCCATATCTTTTGAGAGCAAGAAGCTAAGGAAGCCATAGAGGCTCTGTTAGGATTATTAATCCTCCCTTGACCATACTGTCTATTAGATTATGTTTGCCTAACTTAGGAACCTTAATTCATTATTTGGGTCCACTTGGCCTAATGGAGCCACTTGGATCAGTTACTAGAGTGTGGGGAACACTGCTAGAGGTTAACTGCCACTTACTGCATGTGCATGCATCAATTTGGGCGCCTCCTAGACCAATCCCTACATTTTAGGAGCAACTAGCAGTCCCGACACCAACCTCCATCAATTAGGTGGAGTTGGAACTAGTTAGTCTTAGTTAACCCCTAGTTACATTCAATTACTTCACAATCAGTTAGCTAGCGCTAGCAATGCATGGATAATGCATGGCTGCATGGGGAGGAGCGTGTTTCCTACCTACCACACTTAGTTGCACTGAGTTAACTAGCTGTAACTGATTGATTTAGTTGTTGGACATCAGGGAGTTGATCTTTCGATTTAGACTTTGTCAGTGACTTCACCAAAATGCTTCAGAATGTAAAGATACCAACTCATTCTCCAGAATGTATCCCCGAAGCTCATCTTGTTTGTTAAACAAGCTATCAAGCTTCTCCCAGGTTTCTCTGGAAGTCCTCAAACCTTCTAGGTGGAAGAGGAGATCTCTGGATATATAAGTACATAAGCACCCGAATGCTTCACCACAATGGTTCAAAAACTTGTTCCACTCAACCGGCTGATGAAGTTCAGCCTCCCATCCATGAATGATCCTATGGTAGCCATGCTTGCGCAAGGCCAGCTGCATATCAACCTTCCAATCAAGATAATTGGAAGTTGTGAGGATCCGTGGTTCAGGAGTATGTGAACTCATAATTGCTCCGGCTGGAAGACTTGCAAAGCTTCACACAAGCTACGTAGCACCTGTCAATTTCACTGCAATAACACACTAAAACATATGAATTGTTAGAATCATGCTTTTCCTCTCGACATGAACATATTTTTAGGGTCCGTCATGCCCTCTCCACTGCTCAGAATAAATCCAAAGCTAGCAAATCATCATAGGGGACTTCTGTGGAAACCCGGTTGCTTCTGATGTTTGATGGGGAGAAACAAGCATGAAACCTGCCTGAGAAGGCTCTGATACCATATTAGAATTTGAATGCCATTCAATTGCTGCAAACATTATCAGAACTCTCTACTTGAAGATCTAAATGGCATTCAAAATCTAATAGGCTCTACCCCATCTATGACAAGGAGATGTAGGCCATCATGCACCCATTGGCCAAATTCAGACAGTATTTGGTTTGAGGACGTTTTGTGGTGAGGACTAACCACAACAAGCTGAGGTACTTTTTGGAGTAGAGAGATTTGAGCGAGAGACAACACAAGTGGGTTAGTTGGGTGTGGGCATATCATTTTGACATAAAATATGTCAAGGGAAAGAAGAACGTATTTGTTGATGCCTTCTCTAGGAGACTTGCATCCTTCTCCATGATAGAGATCCCAACAGATAGGAGATCCATACTCTTGGTGGAATACTCCAAGAATACATTCGCCAATGAAATCATGGAGGGTATCATTCAAGATTATTGATACAGAGTACTAGATGACATCATCTACTACAAGGATAGGATTTACCTTGTTCCTGAGTCCACATTCAAGGACAAGTGCCACTACCAAGGAACCCATGGTATCTGAATACTTATGGGTAGGCCCAGGAGAGATTCTCTTAGAAGGTCTCCAAGAGGATGTACTTCGGTATGTGAGAGAGTGCATGACTTGTCAACAAAACAAGTCAGAGGCTACTTAGTCGACAAGATTGCTTGGAATGGGAGAGCATCTCCATGTATTTTACTACATGGTTGTCGAGAGTACATGGCAGAGATTGCATCTTTGCGGTGGTCGACAGATTGACCAAGTTTGTGGACTTCTTTGCGATTACTTCATATTACAATGCATCTTACGTGGTGTACTTATTCTTTAGAGAGGTGTTTTGGCTACATGGTCTTTCGAGGTACATAGTCAGTGATCGGGACAACAAGTTTCTCAACGCATTTTAGTGGGATCTGTTCAGATTGTCAAGGACTGAGTTGACACCTAGTACTAGCTATCACCCTCAGATAGATGGATAGACATATTGTCAACACGTAGATTGAGGGGTATCTGCAGAACTAGGTGTCAAGACGGTAGAGGGCTTGGATAAAGTGGTTGTATCTAGGGGAGCATCGTTATAATATCGCTCATCACATGTCCATCGAGATAAGTCCATTTAGAGAATTGTAATGGTGTGATGCACCATTGTTTGTGGATTTGGATTTTGGAGAGTAGGGCCACCAAGGCCAAAGATTGGTTGTAGGAGAGCCAGGACATCTTGAGAATCCCGAAGGAGAAGTTATAGGTCACTCAGAATCAACAAAAGATGTATGCAAATAAGCACAAGGTAGAGCACAGTTTCAAGGTTGGGAATTTCGTTCTTGAGATTGCATCCATATAGACAATCCTGACTAAAGAAAAGTGGCATGGAGAAACTGAAGACATGCTTCTATGGACCATACAGGGTGATCAGGAGAGTCAACGAGGTGGCATATGAACTAGAGTTGCCAGAGGGTAGCAGGAGCCAAAACGTCTTCCATGTATCTTGCCTCAAAAGAGCATTGGGATAGCAAGTCACCATTTCAGCAGATCTTCCTCCATTGGATGAGAAGGGACAATTGGTTTTGACTGTAGAGAGTATTATTGATGTCTCGGAGAGAACACTAAGGAGCAGAGTAGTTCGGGAGTACCTGGTTAGATGGAGAGACTTGCCTACAGAAGATGCTACATGGGAGAGAGAGGAGATCTAACAACATCCCGCATTAGAGTTGCTTGAGGACAAGCAATCTCGAGAAGGGAGGACTGTGATGTCTCCTTTCACTTGACGTTGCCAATACGATGATGGAGTAGCCTATTTGACTTGCATAGGCTACTATAGTCAACAAAACTAGGAGTCACATTGGTGCCACTTAGCTTGGAAAAAGGAGTTTTGCTTACAAAAAATGGGTAAGAGGTATTGGATGACCCATGGTACTGACCATTGTATTTGGATCAAAAGAAGATAAAAGAAGAGGAACATATCCATTAGGGGCATGTTGATTTGATACTGATTTCTTATGACCGTCTGGAGGAATCAAGAGTTTTTGTCTAGGTTTGGAAAAACCCATCAATCTTCATTTGGTTTCGGTGGTGCAAGATCCACCCTAGCTAAACCAATTCATTTTTGAAGACTTACTTCCACCTTGGAGAAGCCTGATTTCACCTATGGGCCAAATTCATTGTCAAGGGGTGACATCTACTGCGGAAGAAGGGCCGGACTTCCTTAAGAGAAAGTCAATTTCAGTTTCTAGAGGGGAGACATTTTATGAGGGCCGAATACACTTGTTGAAGGTGAGGCCGACTCCATAGAGGCCAAGTCATTATGCTAGAAGGATGGTCGAATACCATCAAGGACGAATGCAATAGAGGACAAACTCCCTACAGATTCATTGTGCATTTTGCTGAGGCAGACGAGTAGCAAGAGAGGGGGTTGTGGCATTTGTAGAAGGGAGAGATATCCATCATTATCATGCCAAGTGAACAGGGGTTTGAAGAGTGAAGAGGTTGACCCCTCCATACATTTAAAGAGGACAGAACTGAGGGTTTCAAGGGGGCATAGCATGAGGAAGAGACAAGGATTTGAAGCAGGGGCCAAAATCTAAGGGAGAACCCCCAAGGTTTCAAGAGAAGACCGAATAACATCAAGAATAGGTCGAGTCTATAAAAGGGCCAAATTGCTTGTGAAGAGAGACTGAGATCAACTCTAGAGGAAACTGAATTCATCTTCAATAACAATTGCGGACATTGGCATCATCTTTTCTAGGTTTTTCTGTGTTTGTGTTTGGTTCATGGTAGCTGCTATGGCAGCCAATAATCATTGTTGTATGCCATCTATCTCATAATAAATTCAATGTTCTCTCTCTTCATGGTGTATGCTTGCAAAATGTTTGATGAAATGGCTATGAGAATTGCTTGTTGCTTAAGAAAGTTAAAAATCAATGTAAAACAGAATGTTTGACAAAAACATTCATTCAACACCACAATCAACAATATCACAACATACCAAACAAATTGGCATCAATTTGACTTAGGGACATTACAAACAACAAGCAAATCAACATTGCAGTGAAAGAAAATTTGAAGTTGGGGATTGGGCATACAAACAAATGTCCCTCAAGAAACAAAAGAAAGACAATAAATTAGAACCCAAGTACTATGGTCCTTATAAGGTGTTGTAGAGAATTGGAAGTATGGAATTCAAATTAGACTTGCTTCCATCTTCACGTGTACAGCCAATCTTTTCTTTCGAAAAATACTTCTTATATTCACATAAACATGTACATCCAATCTTTTCTTTTAAAAAATACTTGTTATATTGACATAAACGTGTACATCCAATTTTCCATGTTTCTTGGTTAGAAAAGGTAATCGACAACAAAATCCCAGAGTAAACTATTTTACCAGAGATTGTTGAAGAAGGGATAATTATATTGGAACCTAAAGCAATCCTTGAAACACAGATCAAGAAACTGTGGAATCGAGCAATTACTAAGTACTTCATCAAGTGAAAAGCCTACCAATAGAAGAGGCAACATGGGAATATGACTTTTTCATGCATAAACATCCACAATTAATCAAGTGTTGAGGACAACACTTGTTTGAAAGGAAGGGGCATGTTAAGCCTGGAAATTGAGTTATTACATTTCTATTGTTATATTATCGTTGTCCTTATTGGTTGGCTAGACCCTTCATTGGGTGGCTGGACCCTTTAATGATCAGCTAGACCCTTTAATTGTAATTGTACCATTTGTCTCCTATATATATACCAAAGAGACCTAGTTTTAGAGATCATCTCATATTGTTTTTTTCATTGAATATAT
This sequence comes from Pseudotsuga menziesii, assembly GCA_001517045.1. Lineage (NCBI taxonomy): Eukaryota > Viridiplantae > Streptophyta > Pinopsida > Pinales > Pinaceae > Pseudotsuga > Pseudotsuga menziesii. The sequence goes on from LPNX011210323.1 coordinate 699,994, forward strand.
TGTAAAAGGAGGTTACCCCCTCTAAGAGGCTTATTATTGATTGAATCTTTATCATTCTCAAGGTGTGGATCTTCTTTTCTTTTTGTTTTTATTTTACCTAAATAATTTGATTCATAGCATCCTCCACGAGGGAGCAAATGAGATATTTATACCCATGATAGCTGGATTTAAACATGGATTTTTAATTTAGATTAGTAGAATGAAATTAATTGTGACTATTACAAATCAGCCAGGCTGAATTCCTTCTTAAGTAGCTTAGTAATTTTTAGAAAAGAAATACAAGATGAATTAATGGAATCAATAGCGCATGTTGATATTTATAGTTTGGTTTCATTAATATTTGTAGCTCATAGTTAAAAATTAAAAAATGTTTAATGCATGAAGTTTGTCACTTGTTCGAACCTTAATGGTCTGCTAGATTTTTTCCCTTTATCTATAACTTCACTCATGGTTTAAATATGCGATGAATTTTAATTACAATATGGCATTCGGCATCGGATTTTTTCTGAACTCTAAAAGTGTTAATGTTCTCGTTTTCAATCTCACCTTGGTCCATAATCCTTCCTTTCTTGCATCTTCCATTGCTTGCTTTGAATAATGCAGTAGTAGCTACCAGGAAGGTCACTGAAAGGGTTACGAGAGTAAACTATGGGACAAAAACATACAAATGAAAATCAAATTAATAGTCAGGTTTTATGCAGGTATTTAGGTTGTACAAGGACGCAAAGGATGCTGAAATAGATTTCATGGTATGTTTCCTCTGAATTGTCCAATTGGATCTATTGATATCACCATAGATAGAGTGGTTCCTTTTTTCTTAACTGTCTCATTCTCTTTTTTTTCTTAGATTTATAACATGTTTGATAAGATAAGATAAACTTTTTAATGTTCAATGAATGACCACTAAAACTATTAAAAATATGGTTTGTTTTGCGGTATAGACGGATGGTATAAGTATTTTATTTTCTTGTTTTATTGAGGTAGGCTAATTATTATTCTTTTAGCTGGTTGCAGTTTAGAGAGTGTTCCTGATTGCATAGGAAACAAGAGATGAAATTTAGGATAACAAATAATAGCAATTATGTATTTATAAAATGTAGACAAAGTATAGCAAGTATAAATATACAATGTTTTGGTTAAACAAAAATATATATATATATATATATATATATACTAGCACACCCACATAGTTTGTGGCTGGATTATGTGGATAGGGATCAAATGGTTGAGAGATAGCACTGGAATGGAATGGATTTTTTGTATTCTTCATATTCTTCTAAAATGGGTTCAACTATGAGTTATACATGCCTAGCTACATGTTATCACTGACATTCTTCATGTTATCCATTTATCAACTATCAGTTATTTTTTATATTCTTTCTTTTTATCTCACATTCTTCTAGGTATTTGCCATGTGTTGTCCGTCGATTGCACACCAGCAGCAGAAATCTTCCGAAAGCTGTCTCCTCACTTGAGAAAGTGGGAGAGGTGTGACCTTGAGGGCAAGCACAGAGCTAGGTACTGTCACCTACTCCTAGCTCCTCCGTTTAGGCTAACTCCTAACGAAGCCAAGGGGGGTAGTCCCTACAAAAGAGTTTTCTAAGGCTCTTAAGTTGTTAAAGTGTTTTACTTAGTTGCGGATTATTATGATTTAAAGTGATTGTTTATCGAGAGAATGATGATTAATCAGAAGCAATCCACGTTGCTAACAAGAGATTACACAGATAAGCAAAGGTTCCAGACTTTTAACTAAGCATTCAAATATAACAATTAAAATGAACCATAGACAGTTGATCAAGATAGAAAATTACTCAGATATAACAAATGACCAGTGCCTTATGGAGTCAAATAAATGCGTGAATAAAAGTCTAGGAATTAAGCTAGTGAGTATCAGATTTTGTGAGTGCTCTTGATAGGTTTTAAAAGTTTTTAATGGTGGTCTTGTTTAAGGTAGCTGAATATTCTAACCGGAAATACCTTCAGTGGCTCCGTTCGAAGACATGACGAACCTGTCTGGGGTCACAGCTAAGTGTTCGATACCTTAACTAACTATGCCCAGATTGGGTCGCTCGACGCCCACACTTGGAATTTGCCCACATGCCTCGGTATTTAAACGAAACAACGTCGGTGCGTTGGTTATGGGGTAAAAGTTTTAATTAAGTTACTCTTGTGCGAACTTAGCAAGTCCATTCACCGTTCTGAGTACGAGCCCAACCCGAAAGTTGGCAGAGCATACTAGGTGAAGAATGATCAACGAGGTTAATTAATTACGGGGTGTGTGTGTTGAAAATTTTATTAAGTTAATTGATTAGACTCTCCGATAGAGAGTGCTCTTGACCTTGTCTTATGACAGAGGTTCAAGAGTCTTATCTAATCTAGATGAGACTAATGCAAGGATTATGCAAACTAAAGATGCTCTCCGATAGAGAGTGCTCTTGACTTGTGTTTCTGCAAGTTCAAGAGTCTTACTTAAGAATTAATTGATTAAACAAACACACCCTGTAATTAATTAACCTCATTGATCATCCTTCACCTAGTATGCTCTGCCGACTTTCGGGTTGGGCTCGTACTCAGAACGGTGAATGGACTTGCTAAGTTCGCACAAGAGTAACTTAATTAAAACTTTTACCCCATAACCAACGCATCAGCTTTGTTTCGTTTAAATACTAAGGCATGTGGGCAAATTCCAAGTGTGGGCACCGGGCAACCCAATCTGGGCACAACTAGTTAAGTTATCGAACACTTAGCTATGACCCCAGACAGGTCCGTCATGTCTTCGAACGGAGCCATTGAAGGTATTCGGTTAGGATATCCAGCTACCTTAAGCAAGACCACCATTAAAAACTTTTAAAACCTACCAAGAGCACTCGCAAAATCTAATACTCACTAGCTTAATTCCTAGACTTTTATTCACGCATTTATTTGACTCCATAAGGCACTGGTCCTTTGTTATATCTGAGTATTTTTTTATCTTGATCAACTGTCTATGGTTCATTTTAATTGTTATATTTGAATGCTTAGTTAAAAGTCTGGAACCTTTGCTTATCTATGTAATCTCTTGTCAGCAACGTGGATTGCTTCTGATTAATCATCATTCTCTCGATAAACAATCATTTTAAATCATAATAAACACCCATCCGCATCCGCAACTAAGTAAAACACTTTAACAACTTAAGAGCCTTAGAAAACTCTTTTGTAGGGACTACCCCCCTTGGCTTCGTTAGGAGTTAGCCTAAACGGAGGAGCTAGGAGTAGGTGACAGTACCTAGCTCTGTGCTTGCCCCCAAGGTCACACCTCTCCCATTTTCTCAAGTGAGGAGACAGCTTTCGGAAGATTTCTGTTGCTGGTGTGCAATCAGCGGACAACATATTTTGGCACCGTTGCCGGGGACAAAGTCCAGTTCCCGAAGTTTGAAGATTATGCTTCATTGACATTTGTGGGAGATTACATTGTAGATTCTTCCTCTCACATGGTGACTCCACGAAGGAACAGAGCCCTGGTCCTTTTGCAGATTTAAAAGATCCGATTGGGTGTAGAGGTGAGCACACTCATCAGAAGGCTTTCAAGCTCACCCTAGCGACTCCACAAGTTTTGTATGAGGTATGGTTATATGCATTTTTCAAATTTAGTACCTCGTTATTGATTTATGGATGATGATACGGGAAAGCCGTGGGATATTTGGCACGAAGCTTACAGCCCGCTGAATTTCTCAAAAATCCACGGATTCCCTAATCAGTGCTATGACCATGGGAAGGTGCATAACATTCTTCCCGAGTTCAATGGAAATGTTGGTGTTTCATCCATCCATCATATTGCCTCTCTCTGCAAACTGATGGCTGATTTTAATGTTCATCATGAGGATGATATTATGGTCGTTTTTGCTATAACTTTGCAAAGGGATGCAATGATCTGGTTCTATGGCCTTTTGGATGAATCCATAGATTCAGTGGCAAAAATTTTCGAGAGGTTTCTCCTCCGCTGGCGCAATGGGATAGTAGATGAGATTGAGCAACTTGCTAAAGAATATGATGCCCTCATCCCTAGGGTCCATCCTGAGCTTAACAAACAGACCATTGAAGATCCAATCTTCTTTTAGGAAGCATTACAATAACCCTTGGTCGAAGACATTACTGAAGAGATCTCGGATATGGCTGAAATAGAAGATGTGAAGCTGCCCCAAGTTCATGTACAGTTTCATGATGAAAAGCTGGAGCTGCCCCAAGTTCCTGAACAACTTCACGCTGAAGATGTGGACTAAAGATGTGGACTTGTCTCAAGTTCATCATATTGAAGGTAATGATGTTGTTTCTGCAGATCAGCTTGAGCAGTTTGACAATGAAGGGCTGTAATGTGAGCCCTATCAACCAGTGGATAGATGTTTCTTGTGCACAGTTTGACTCTCCCTGGTATAATTTCTTTTTGCCTAACATTCTGATGTTACAGTTCAGTCTTTTTCATGAGCAGATTGCAAGGCATAGTTATCTTATGATGAATGTGTTTTTGTTTTTTTCACTGACCAAGCTCAGAAAAAAGAAATTTGGCATGGATAAGATGTTGGAATGGCTCCATTACTTGTATGCATACACTTGACAGTGTCTAGACTCATGTTAAGTTAGGTAGGTAGGGAGAAATAAGCTCTTGCATGAGCATTTAAATTTTTAGTCTGTTCTTCTTGGTTTTGTAATAAAGTGTGGGATGTGAATGAAGCCATCCCCTCACATTTTTCATTCAAATTGGTCTGCTGATACTCAGAGATTCTGAGGTTCTCACATGCTCTCTCCAAGAACACACGTCCCCCATGGAGCCAGATGTTACCCCTCCGAATGCATTCTGCATTTTGAGTGCTTAAAACACTATTTACAGGAGCAAAGCGGAAATGAGGAGCAGCAGGAAGTATCAAAATTTTGAAAATGGTATCAACTGCAACAACCACGGGATGGTTGAGAGGAAGAGTTAAGGCTGTACCTTCGGGAGACAGCCTTGTCATAATAGGGAATGCAAAGACAGAATTTCTGCCTGAAAAGACAGTTACATTGTCGTCTCTTATGGCTCCCAGACTGGCTAGTAGAGGGGGCATTGATGAGTTGTTTGCATGGGAGAGCAGAGAGTTTTTTATGAAAACTTTGTGTTGGAAAGGAAGTCACCTTTAGAGTAGATTATACTGTGCCCTCTATTGGAAGAGAATTTGGCTCAGTATTTCTTGGTGACAAAAATGTTGCCCTGCTGGTTGTGTCTGAAGGATGGGCAAAGACAGATGATGAAGTAAGAACAGAAGCACTCCTGTGAGAAGGATGGGCAAAGACAGATGATGATGAAGTAAGAACAGATGATGAAGTAAGAATAGAAGCACTCCTGTGTCTGAAGGATGGGCAAAGACAGATGATGAAGTAAAGAACAGAAGCACTCATGAAGTAGATACAGTGTTTTCTTCTCCTCCACGTGGTCTAGCACTCCACGTTTTCTAGTGGCAACCGAGTGGGTGCTGGCTGCACTGGTTGTGAGGATTTTGGAACCCACGATTCTGTCGCTGGAGCACATCCCGCATTTCAGTTGGCAGCTAATTGTATAAAGTTTAAGTCATGGAGAAGCCCACATTGTATCCACTTGTGTAGCAACCGATTCTTCAAAATCATTGACACTCCCGCATGAACAATCAACCGCCGATCACTGCTGCTCAAATCCCACCCACCATCGCATCAAAACGTTTTGGCTAGCAATTAATAAAGATGTAGCCCGCGACTATAAATCATAGTGCCACGTCGTCTTTCATACAGCCGAGCCATTGATCTTGCCTTCATAGATCCTCAAGGCAGCCAATCAGGAGAGCACGTGGAGTTTATTTATTTTTTTTTCCCGATCGTTGGCACATTGGGATAATTGAAGAAATCGTGGCAGCCAAGTGGTTGTTGGTGGTTAAATGGCATATCTACCTTTTCAGTTGACAGCCACGAGCTCAAAATATTTGTGTTGGAGAAGCTCGACTTTTTCTCTGGTGATGTGGCAGTAGTGGGAAACAAGCTGTGAGTTTAGAGTGGCCGCCAGTCTGTTTGGGCCCATTATGGTTATGAGCATACTTTAAATAAAGTAAAGGGTAACTTTTGAGTTAGTGGTTGATTGAGGAAAAAGTGGATCTAACATCCTATCTTTTTCCTCTTTATTTTATTATTTTATTTTAATAATTTTGAGAGCCTTTTTGGCCTATAAAAGAGATTAGTCTCTTTCTTTGTAAACGATGGAAGTTTTTGGGCTGGAAGGAATTTTCCCTAGAGCTAATAAAGAAAAATATCATTTTGAGTCTTTGGGATATATTGGGTTTTTCTGTCGTAGCTTCGGGTTTTCATTAAGTGATAGACTAAGTCAGCATAGAGGGCTATAATCTAGCACATTGGGCAAGCATTTGCAGCTGCCAAGTTGTTTGTCGCCGTTAGGTTCTTAGAGGTCCGGGAGTAATGAAAAGTAGTCAATTATACTGCCATTCTCCCGGCCTCTGGTTATGGAACGGACCAGTTTAGTCTCACTTCCACGAAACACAAAGCTCTTCTGAGTCCCCTTCTGACTCCATTTATCCTTCTGGTACCGGCACTGGCCTTCCCTTGAGGACTAATCCTCCCTTCCTATCCTGCCCATCAATCCGAATTATTTTCCTTTTGGCTACCCGAGTTTCTCTAAGGCAGTCTCTTTAGATCACCTTGCCCTCCGCTGCACCTGCCTTAGAGATCTGAACTTAGGGAAACCCCCCTAGAGTTGGAGAAGAGCCAGCCTGAAGCGAGGAGAGAGAAGGTGTGGTGACATTGGCCTCTCGAGAGAGAGGTTGTCGCCGGGCCAGCGCGCCCGCGGTTTGGGCTTTCGGCACCCGCGTGCCAGTTTCGGGCAACAACACCATGAACTATTGGTTATCCAATCATTGGCTATCTATTCATTAGCTATGAGTTATCCATGCATCTCTACCAGTCATCCATTCATCAACTACCAATTATTATTTTTTTTTTTTAGAATTATTTATTTCAAATTTTGAACGACCGCCATAGAATCAATCTCGACTGTACACTTGTCTCATCCTCGTCCATAGATGAAAAAACATAGGCCATAGTCCATCCCAAATCTCAAATAAAAACGCCTATCGATGCAATTACGTAATAAAAAAAATACTTGTTAATATTAATGAGCGTTGAGCCTTTTGAATATTTATGTCAGAGATCTTAAAAATTACCATCAAACATATATTAATTACATTTATTTTATATGGTTTCTCATTTTTGTTAAAATCCCATTACATGTTTTTATAATCAACATATATTAATTATGTTTTGTGTTAGATGTTTTTATATCTGTAGTTATTGTTGAATTTTCAGCATTGGCATAAACTTAAAAATTTTGCAGATCTACTTAAACAAATCAGCAGTATAGCAGAAACACATTTATCACATCAGCACACTTGGACACAATATTTTCACCGAGGAAACCTTCAAAAGGATAAAAACCCCAAAAGCATTAATAGCTCATTTCGTAAATGAGATGGCTTTCCAAAAATTTCTCAAATTAGGGCTTTCTGAGAATTTTTCTTTCTCACCCCAATAGCTTACAAACTGCCCGGAGAACCAGACTGCTTTCCCGGCCTGCCCAATCCACTGCCCACTGCCTGATCTACTGCCCGGGTGCCCGATCCACTTGTCTGCCTGCCTGATCGGTCTGCTTGGTTGTTTGGTCTACTGCCTGGGTGCCCGATCCACCTATTTGGCTGCCCGATCGGTCTGCTTGGCTGCCCGATCTACTGCTGAGGGTTGGGCACTTGGCCGTAGGCTGGGCTGAGCCCTGTCCTTGGTCTTGGGGCCTGCCGTATGGCATCTCGTGGACTATATGGTCAGCCTGGGCCTGCTGTATGGAAACCTGTGGTCTGCACTGTCTGCCCGGGACTACTGTAGGGTGTCCCATGGCCACGGCAGCCCCACAGGGGTATGCCCTAGGCTGCCCTAAAGGTTGGCCGTGGGCCAAACCCTTACGGGTATGCTTGTAGCAGGCTGCCCATGGGTGCCAATAGGGCAGTGCCCTAAAGTGGCCTGCCCAAAAATGAAAAACAGCCCGGAAAAAAAATAGAAGAGGCTACCTCAAAATCGCAGCTGCCCGAAAGTGAAGAAGGCTGCCCCAAAAATCAGAATGCCGAAGATGATTGTGTAAAAATGCTAAAGATGAACTTTTGCTGATAAAACCCTAGCTGAGGGTTTGAACATAAGATAATCTTCTTCACCTGTGAGAGCAAAAGTGTATATTCAAATGAGAAGACTTGATCTTCTTTTATAGCTTTTGTTCACCTGTAAGTGGAGAAGATTAGGTAAAATAAAAATAATAATATTTTTATTCTTTTCCTAATTTCGCTTTGACAATTACCAAAAAAGGTACTTTTATTTTTCCTTTGACTTTTATAAGAAGTCCTCATTTATTTTGATTTTTGACTTTGGTCATTTTCCTGTGGTCACAAAGTCTTTATTTATTTTGACTTTGGCCTTTTACCAAGTGCCCCTGTGGTCATTAACTGTGGTACTTTTTTATTTCAAAAGTACATCATCATAAACCAAGAGAGTTATTAATGCTTTTATCTCACACACTGTGTGACACCTAGATCTGGTACTAGGGTAGCTTAACCAAGGGTAGCTAATCCTTGGAGAAGCACACCAAGCCCATAGATCAAGAGTCAAAGTGCCACACACATGCCCGGACCCAGTCTAGGGCTTACAGTGTCTTCATTCTCCCAGAGAATGGCTAGTCAGAACTAAGCTGAGTCTACCAGTCCTAGACTGGTCTACATCGTGGTCCCAGAACAAATGTCTACTCAACACAAGGTTGAGTCTACCCAGGGCAGATCTGGGTTTATATCATGGTCCCAGACCAGATATCTACCATTCAACATAATGGTCACTCAAAACTTGGTTGAGTCTTCATTGTGGTCCGGGACCAGGTGGTCCCATTCTCCGAAGAGAAAGGGCTCTCGATGCTGCTCAAAAAATCAACACTCCCTCTCAGTGAGAGAGGCATTCTCTGCCATACCTAGCTTGTCACGAAAGTACATGAACTTTGATGTTGTTAGAGGCTTAGTCAAGATATCCGCAATCTGTTCATCTATACGAATGTACTACAACTTCAGAGCACCTCTCTGCATTAGGTCTCTGATGAAATGATACCTCATTTCAATGTGTTTCGACCTGTCATGAAACACTGGATTCTCTAAAATCTTTATGCAACTTTGATTATCGCAATGGATGATCGTTGAGTCAAGCTTTCCCTCGAACAGATCAGATAACAACTTTCTGAGCCAAACTACTTCCTTGTAGGCATCGCTTGCAGCAATATACTCCGCCTCAGCTGTACTCTGAGCTATGGAACCCTGCTTCCTGCTGGACCAAGAGATCATCGCTGATCCCATACTGAAGCAATAACCAGCAGTACTTTTTCGTTCCACTGCAATGCCAGCCCAATCTGAATCTGAATATCTAGATAACAATACTCCACTGCTGGAAGTATATACTTGAGCCCATAAGTGATAGTCCCCCGCACATATTTGAGTACATGTTTGGCAGCTACCAAGTGTATGTGCTTCGGATCTGACATGAACTAACTCAGTGCATTAACTGTGTAGCAGATGTCTGGTCTTGTATGCACGAGATACATTAGGGAACCAATGAGCTGTATGTATAAAGTAGAGTCCACATTCTGTGAACTAGAGGCTAAGCCCCACAACTTTGTCAAGTTGGTAGTCATTGGTACGCTCATGGACTTGCAATCCTGCATCCCAAATCTCTGCAAGATATCCACTATATACTTTCCTTGTGTCAGGAAGATCTCACTTGGCTTTTGCCAGACTTCTAAGCCAAGGAAGTAATGCATCAATCCGAGATCTTTCATCTCGAATTTAGAGGTAAGCTCCCTCTTACACTTGTCTATCAACTGTTCATCACCTATAAGAAACAAGTCATCTACATATAGAACAAGTATCAAGACATGATTATGAACAACTTTAAAGTACAAGTTAGAATCAACTGTACTTTTGGAGAACCCCAAGCTATGGAGAAATCCATCCATCTTGGCATACCAAACTCTTGGAGCCTGTTTCAATCCATACAAGGCTTTCTTCAGTTTACATACGTGGGTCTTCTTCCCATGAGTAACAAAGCCTTCAGGTTGTTCAATATAAACCTCTTCCTCAATCTTACCATTGAGAAAGGTTGTCTTTACATCCATCTAATGTAACTTCCATCCAAATACTACAGCAAGTGAGATGATGGTTCTAATGGTAGTGTACCTGGCAACAGATGCAAATGTCTCGTCATAGTCAATGCCTTCTTTCTGAGTGAAGCCACGAGCTACGAATCTGGCTTTATACTTCTCCACACTGCCATCTGCAACATGCTTGATCTTATAAAGCCATATGGAAGTTACTACTGACTTTCTTGTAGGTCTAGGAACAACTTTCCAAACATCATTCTTCATGATTGACTTATACTCTTCAATCATGGCATCAACCCATACCTGTTTACTTGCTGCTTCTTCGTACGATGAAGGTTCTGAACTGATAAGCTGACTCATAAGACCAAAGTACTTCTGTGGTCTTATGCTTTCTCTGAAAGTCCCTAGAGGAGCTTTATGCTTCTCGGCTTTTTGTACCGTTTCTCGATACCAAGTAGGTCTCCTTTTGGAAGGAGGAACTTCAAGTAGTTCTTCTAGTGAACTTTCAATGTTCTCAAAAACATCTGGAGTTTGATCATCAAGCTCTTCCTCCCTCTGAATTTCTGAATCTGGAAACTCAAGTGGAGCAACTGCATCTTCCGATGAAAGCTTTAGTGTTTTCCGAAACACTGCTTCCTCATGGAAGATCACATCTCTACTGACCTCAATGTACCTCTGTCCAGGTATATATACTCGATAAGCCTTCGAGCAATCACTGTACCCAACAAATAAGCCTTTCTTGCCGGAAGGCTCTAGCTTGGCCCTCTTTTCTTTTGGCACATGAACATACACAGGAGTGCCAAATATCCTCATGTGATCAACTGCAGGTTTCTTCTTAGTGAAGAATTCTTCTGGAGTCTTCTCACCCAAGATAGCATGAGGGATTCTGTTCTGGATGTACACTACAGTTCCGGTAGCTTCAACCCATAAAGACAAAGGAAGATCTAGATCAGTGATCATGGCTTTAGCAGCCTCACATATCGTTCTATTCTTCCTTTCTACAACCCCATTCTGTTGGGGGTTGTAAGGCACTGTCAGCTCTTTCTTGATTCCTGCTTCTCAACAAAAATTATCAAACTCATTAGATTCATATTCACCTCCATTATCTGATCTCAAGATACGGATGTGCCTGTCAGTCTGATTTTCAATCAGTGTCTTGAACTCTTTGAACTTGTCAAAGGTTTCACCCTTGTCCTTGAGGAAGTAAATCCAAGACTTTCGAGAGTAGTCATCAATAAACAAGACATAATATAAACACCCACTCAAGGAGGGTGAAGACATGGGCCCACAAATGTCAGAATGAATCAAATCCAAAATGCCTTTAGATCTACTCTTGCTTCTGGGAAATGATTTCTTAGTGTTCTTACGTAGAGCACATCCTTTGCAAATTCCTTCATGCTTTGGAGAAACTTCCGGCATACCTGTGACCATCTTTTGCAATCCTGGGAGAGTTGTGTAGTGAAGGTGTCCAAACCTTCTATGCCAAAGTTCACAAGGATCAACTGTGTGATGTACCAAAGCATGAGTGGAAACTTTGGAGGCCTTGTAGAGGTCTCCCTCTCGAACCCCAATCTGAATTGCTGAGTCTAGATCTATGTCTGCCCATAAAAAGACCTTTTTGTCCATAAAGAGGACTATGTGGTCCTTGTCTTCTAAACCAGCGACAGATAAAAGATTCTTCTTTAACCCAGGAACATAAAGAATATCGTCAATATGAAGAACCGTACCTGAGTCAAGTTGAAGTGAAGTTGAACCAACTCCTTCAATCTTGTAAGTGGAGTCATCTCCAAGTTCTACCTAGGTGGTGAACTTCTTCTTTCTATAACTAGTAAGGGTACCACGGTTACCTGTCATGTACCTAGAGGCACCACTACCCACCAACCAAGAAGTGGAGCAAGCTGAGAAAGAACCAGTTAGAGCAAAAATCAAATAGTACTCTCTTCTAGGCTCATCAGTTTTATTAGCCTTGGTTTTCTTCTTCTTCTTTGGTTCTTCATCTTCTTCTTCCTCTGCTTCCGCAGTAGATGCTTGAAACCTTCTCTTGCGTTTCTTCTTGTTCTGCCTGTAGTCTCTAGCATAATGTCCAAACTTGTGACAAGTATAACATTCAATCTTGGACATGTCAGAAAACTTACCCTGAGGTTTCTTACCCTTCTTCTGCTGAGGGAAAGGCTTCTTGAACTTCTTGGTCTTTGCTGCAAGTGCAAGGTTATCCTGCTTGATTACGTTATCAGTGTTCCTTGCTTCTTCTTGTATGAAACCATGCCAAAGGCTTTCAAAGGTTAGCTGATTTTCTCGTCCACAGACGGATGCCATGAAGGTTTCCTAAGAGCTTGGGAGACCATCAACCACTGTTTGTACAAGATCATCATCATCAACAGTAACACCAATAGCAAGGAGTCGATCTCTTACCTGTTTGATCTTGGTGAAGAAGTAACCAACACTTTCATCTTTGTTCAACTTCAAAGTTCGTAGCCTCTTCTTCAAGACTCTCTTTTGACTGGGAGCCTTCTTTTCATAGAGGTTTACCAATGTATCATAGCATTCTTTAGCAATCTTCAAGGATGTGGTGTTAGGCATCAATTCTTCTTTGATAGAATCATAAATAACTCTTCTAGCCTTACCTTGCTTCCTCTTGTAGGCAATCCTACCAGTATTTGTAGTTGGCTCTTCTGTGACAGTAAGAACAATGTCATCCAAGTCATTCTCATAAAGAATGGATGTCAATTTGGCCTTCCAGGAATTGAAGTTTGCTGAACCAGAGAACTTCTCTTCCGGTTTGAAACCAACGGTAGCCATCTCTGTCACTTATCCAAATGTTAGATCTGCAAATCTTATTCCAAGATCTAGTGAGAAACAACAGCAGTATCTCTTTACTGTGTTTTCACATGCTAAGCTCTGATACCATGTTGAATTTTCAGCATTAGCATAAACTTAAAAATTTTGCAGATCTACTTAAACAAATCAGCAGTATAGCAAAAACACATTTATCACATCAGCACACTTGGACACAATATTTTCACCGGGGAAACCTTCAAAAGGATAAAAAACCCCAAAAGCATTAATAGCTCATCTCGTAAATGAGATGGCTTAAGAAATTCTTCAAAAAGTTCCTTAAATTCCAGATCTGGAATTTACCACAGTTTCAATAATTATCAGCAAAAAAACCAGACTGATAAAATACAATCACATTTTCCAGAAATTCACAAATCTCTCAAATTAGGGCTTTCTGAGAATTTTCTCTTTCCTGCCCCAATAGCTTACAGACTGCCCAGAGAACCAGACTGCCTACTCGGATCCACTGTTTGCTGCCCGATCTACCTGCTCGACCTGCCCGGTCCACTGCCCACTGCCCGGGTGCCCGATCCACCTGTCTGGCTACCTGATTGGTCTGCTTGGCTGCCCGGTCTATTGCCTGGGTGCCCGATCCACCTATCTGGCTGCTCGATCAGTCTGCTTGGCTGCCTAGTCTGTTGCTAAGGGTTAGGCACTTGGCCGTAGGCTGGGCTGAGCCCTGTCCTCAGTCTTGGGGCCTGCCGTATGGCAGCCCGTGGACTGTACAGTCAACCCGGGCCTGCTATATGGCAGCCCATGGTCTGCACTGTCTGCCCGGGACTGTTGTAGGGTATCCCGTGGCCACGGCAGCCCCACAGGGGTATGCCCTAGGCTGCCCTAAAGGTTGGCCGTGGGACAGGCCCTTACGGGTATGCCTGTAGCAGGCTTCCCGTGGGTGCCAATAGGGCAATGCCCTAAAGTGGCCTACCCAAAAACGAAAAACAGCCTGGAAAAAAAATAGAAGAGGCTGCCTGAAAGTGAAGAAGGCTGCCCCAAAAATCGGAATTGTGAAGATGACTGTATAAAAATGTTGAAGATGAACTTTTGCTGATAAAACCGTAGCTGAGGGTTTGAACATAATATAATCTTCTTCACCTGTGAGAGCAAAAGTGTATATTCAAATGAGAAGACTTGATCTTCTTTTATAGCCTTTGTTCACCTGTAAGTGGACAAGATTAGGTAAAATAAAAATAATAATATTTTTATTCTTTTCCTAATTTCACTTTAACAATTACCAAAAAAGGTACTTTTATTTTTCCTTTGACTTTTATAAGAAGTCCTCATTTATTTTGATTTTTGACTTTGGTCATTTTCCTGTGGTCACAAAGTCTTTATTTATTTTGACTTTGGCCTTTTACCAAGTGCCCCTGTGGTACTTTTTTATTTCAAACATACATCATCATAAACCAAGAGAGTTATTAATGCTTTTATCTCACACACTGTGTGACACCTAGATCTGGTACTAGGGTAACTTAACCAAGGGTAGCTAATCCTTGGAGAAGCACACCAAGCCCATAGATCAAGGGTCAAAGTGCCACACACATGCCCAGACCCAGTCTAGGGCTTACAGTGTCTTCATTATCCCAAAGAATGGCTACTCAGAACTAAGCTGAGTCTACCAGTCCCAGACTGGTCTACATCGTGGTCCCGGACCAGATGTCTACTCAACACAAGGCTGAGTCTACCCAGGGCAGATCTGGGTTTATATCATGGTCCCAGACCAGATATCTACCATTCAACAGAATGGTCACTCAACACTAGGTTGAGTCTTCACCGTGGTCCCAGACCAGGTGGTCCCATTCTCCGAAGAGAAAGGGCTCTCGATGCTGCTAAAAAAATCAACAGTTATGAAATGAAATTGTTATGATCTCAGCTTGTTTCACCTTGTTTCACTCTGACGCTTGCGGTTAAAAGATCGTGTTTTCTTTCCTATCGAATACATATATTTATATCAACTAGCATATCTATATAGTTTGTGGTTAGATCACGTCGATAGGGATCAAAATGTTGACAGATAGTTATAGAATGAGGAATATATTTTTATTCCTCGTAATCTTCTAGTTAAATGGTTCAACTGTGAGTTATCCATGTCTAGCTACATGTTATCACGGAGATTCTTCTTGTTATCCATTTATCAAATATCAGTTATTTTTTATATTCTTTTTATTTTTTATCTCACATTCTTCTAGTTATCTGCCATGAATTGTTGGTTATCCATTCATCAACTTTGACTTATCCCTGCATTGCTACTAGTTATCCATTCATCGGTTAGCTACCAGTTATTTTTTATATATTTTTTATAATTGTTTATTTTGAATTTTGAACGACTGCCATAGAATCAATCTTGACAGTACACTTGTCTCATCTTGGTCCGTAGATGAAAAAGTATAAGTCGTAGTCCACCCCAAATCTCAAATAAAAACGTCTATCAACGTAATAAACCAATGAGACTAAAAAGATCAAAGGTAGCGAGAAGACCATTCAATTGCCAAATATCAATTCCAAAGAAATTCACTGAAACTCCACTGCTGTAGGTTGAACTGTTGCACTGGAAGAACAGTAACGCCGAAAAGCAGAAATCGTTGAGCAAAAGTCAAAGTATAAAAAATAAGGTTAAGATAATAAGCAATAAAAGGTCAAAGTTATACCTAGCACCTGAATTCCATCTGGAATATCGCTCTTTCAGTTAAGTACGAGTAAAATCTGCAATTGGAATCCACCGAGAGAAATAAAAGACCAGTAGCAGTCGTGGATTGGCATTAGTATCCTCAGAACTGGGAACCAAGGGGAAAGAAAAAATAGAAAGTTAACTAGCCTTCTTTTGGGTCATTCATAGCGAGTCTATTAACAAAATATTAAAGTGTGAAGATTTTTGTGAAAGGAAATTCTACGAAGACATTTCTTTGAAAAGATGTCTTATAGAAAAAATATTTACAAACTGAAAACGAATAAGCGGAAGGGTATAGACAATGGACTTTTTATCCTCTTCCCAATAATTACTATTGCCAAAATAAACATGAATAGGCTACAAAGTCTAAAATTGAGCATTTTTTATCAATAAATTTCCCATGGCTTTAGTAATATACCTCATCTTGTTACATAACCCAAAATGCTGATAATAGAGAACAAACCTCAATCTCAAAAACAATGGATCTTCAATATTTGGTGGCTCAACAACAAGTCCATTCAAGTGCAACTTAGGGGTACCAGGTTATTTGTTGGTTTATTAAGATCTTGTAGAGTATTGGAGTTCACGTTCCTTGATAGGTTATAGATCTGAAAATTTATGCCAAGGAGAGAAAGTGAATAGGCTCCCCTAAGAGTTTCCTGAATCTGATTTTGAAAGGGATTGTTCCAAGCACCTAAAAATTCAAAAATTATTAGTAAAAAGGAAAATTGTAGGAATAACTTGAAAATAAAAATAATGAGTTACTAAAATAAAGATCTAGTGCCTTAAAGGACAAGTGTTGGGCATGGAGTAAAAATTAAATCACAAAAATGGCTAAGTAGTCTTTGAGGGAGGGTGGAGGCCAGCAATCCATTTTCTTTGCTAGCCAAATGCAACACCAATCTTTCACTCTAACTTTGATGAATTCTTGAAAATATTCAGGAGGTAAAAAATTTACTCTCTAAACTATCATCCACCAAAAGTTAGTAAATGCTAAGTGATTGAATCTACTAAAAATGTAAAATATCTTGCAGCAATCTAATCTACAAATAGAGATACATTCATGAGAAATGAGGTTGCAACAATTATTTACCTATTTTACTAAATACAACATGAAAAACCAAATGTTACACAAGACCCTTGTGAAGAGCCTCCTTCCACCAATGAGACAAGATTGCAACAACATACACCAACACTAGAGCCTAAGAATCACTTGAGCAAAATTCCAACAAAGTATTTTTATTCCTAGATAATTCAACCTCTACAAATGAGCAAGAACCTCCCTTTAACAGCATAAGGGGTGAATGGGCTCAACATGTGGTCAAAAAATCAGTTACAAATGAGTGATGATCTCAAGAGATGAGATGCTAGATCAATGGTCTAGATTACACCTCTTACAAAAGAAGTTATGCCAACAAGCCAAATTATTTTTCCCTGGTGGGGCGAATTCACTCTTTGACTTGTAAATAATAGTATATTCCAATACAATGGGTTTTCTCCAAAACCATGTGTAAAAACCATGAGATGAGCTAAAATGGTGTGCCAATACCATGGGTTGTTTTCCTTGGACAAATGCTTTGGTAAAAAAGTAGTTATGGAGCAAATCATTGGAGCCACACGATCCATGCATGAGAGTGGTTGATCAATGTGAAAGTAGTAATCGATGGTTGAGATCTAATTTTTAAGTGAGATTGAGGATAGATGATCCCGATAAGCCTCAACATATGTGCCAAGGTGCCACATCACCAAATTTTCCTTCACATGTCTGTCCAAGTGCCACTTAGGCAAATCGACCTATTTGGAAAAAATGTAGTATATGTAGTATTTCCCATTAAAAAAATAAAGTGCATCTCAATGAAGAATTAGAACATAAAGTGCACTTTTTCTCCTCAATAAAAAATTTGAACCAACTTAGGGATTTTTTTAAAATAAAAGCCTTAGCAGTGTCATGTATTAATCTGCCACCTCTTTGAAATAAGCCTGTAAAACCCCCTATGGTTGAAAATCACTTGAAAAGGACAATGCTTGGCCATCTTAGAGCTGGGATGGATAGAAGAGTCAAATGGGTGTCCAAAAATGTCAATTTGTTGTGGAGAAAGAGGTCGGATCACTGCCATGCACGTTGATGAAGTTTTCAAGCTACTCGTTGACACTACATTGAATGACCTCTGTAGATCTGACCAATCTGAGAGAGTGTTCTGGCATGCAACCGTGGGAGATGAAAGTAGAGCCAAATGGGTATCCAAATCCATCCCTAGATCTAAAAAATAATGAATATATCAATTACATGCACGTCCATGAAAATTAGGACTGCAAAACACTAGGGAAAGGCCCACCACCTTTCTGGAAGATATAAATCTGAGGCAGCAGTGATCAATCTGATGTCATATACCTGAGTAAGTGTCCAAATGGGTATCCAAATATGTGCTCAGAATCATTGGATCACATGTACATCCTAAGATATGCAATAGGTCCCTCTTGGACACTATACAACACTGGTAAACTGACACTAAACATAATAACTTTGAAGAAAACATGATGATGTTTCAATGGAAATGAAATGAAGTTGCACTATGGTTAGAAGTGGCTCTGGTGGACCAGCAGCAAAGGGTTTCCACATGGATGAGTACATATAGATGCAAATGATCATCAAGTGAGTCATCATATAGTTAGTCATGACAAACATGATAATATACCAATACCACAAATATATTCGAACAAGTTTTTGAGAAAAATGATTTACAAATTAACTAGTACTATGATAACATCTAAGAATTCACAAGGACAATTTTCTTCTTTGAGGTGATTTATAGATGGATTAGACTGGGCTAGACAAATGGAGTGGGATTTAGTTGACTTTACTAACTCAAGATGTAGGATAAAGGAATCCTCTGTAAGTTTGTCCTTTAGTGCAAAAACTAGGGAAGTGCCTTGACATAGGAATGAAGGGTAAGAGTTACTCTTCCTTGGATTCTAGCAAGTCACCATATCACTACTTTTCTTCTTGACTTGAGTTTTCTTCAGCAATGGGACATTGATTAGGCCTTGCTTTTATTCTTTGGGGCATTTCTTTTATTCTTCGACTTTTCTTCAATACATTGGTTCATCTTCATAGCTCCTTTGACTTGGCCTCTAAGGTTTTGGGGAATTTAGACACACTTTTCTTTTCTTTCTATTTTATCCCTTGATTTTACATTTTGGGATGCTTTGATTTTTCTTTTCGACTTCTTCTTTTGACTAGTGAACTCACTAGCTTATTTTGTACTGGATAAGGTCTTCAGGTGAAACCATGGACAAGGATCCTTGTGTTGGATTTGGGGAAGGAGCGTTTCTCAATGGTAGTTCACTCTATTTAATAGCAGTCAGCCTCAGGGAGCATACTTGGGGACCTTCTAAATCATCGCAAGAATCACTACAACACAACAAATCCCAACACACGAGGGGAGACATGGAGGCATTTCATGGTGAAATGATTACATAGGGGGAGAGCAAGAGTCAATCTATCAATGTCAAAAGGATCACTGCAAAAGCCTGAATCCTGCAATGGTTCAGTAGGATCACTTGTAAAAGCCTGGGTCTAACTGCTACTAAACAAGAAGACTTCCTATTAAACAATGCTCACCCTATATCTGAATAGCTCTAACTCGGAAACCTGCTCAAGTATTGCTTGAGATATGTGGGGGTTTATGATGAAATTGACAATCTTTTTGTACTATCCCATGAATTCCCATGTCAATGGAGTGTCATTGTTGACCTTCTCCAATGCAATTTCAATGAATGGACTATGCAAGGAGTTTAGATGTGACTATATCTGGTCTCCAGAACCAACCATGCAGCTGGCCAAACTGGCCCTCACTATGTTATGCCTGTAAGGTGATCAAACAACATTAAAAAGAATTGTACATGTGAACATGTGAATATGCAGTTGGTCATTTTGTTCTCCACTTAATCTCTCCCTTCAACAACATTATTTCTAATTTATATCTGCTTTTCTTCTTCCTTGCTTCTACAATTCATGGCTCTACAATCTCCAGTGAACAGAGAAATAGAGCTACACCTCTTCTCCTAGTCCTCCTTTCCTTGGCCTTGTCTGCTTGTTGTTGCTCGCTTGTATATGCAATCAAATTTTCCAGCTTTGGAGTTGTAGAAATCTGAAAAACTCTCAACTCCATTCCCAACTTCATGTTAAATACGAACCTTTACTCACGTGCAGGAGCATTGATAAACCATTCCACAGAAATTTCACCTGCATTCTTGGAATTCTCCCTTTTGCAAGTTTTGCAATTCTGCCACGTCTCTCAAGAGAATAGTCCTCTTCCATTACCATCTCTCAAGGTCTTAAAGTCTAATTCATGGGAGCAATTGTAGGTGAACGTGAAGAATCCATTCAGCAAATAGAAGATTCAAAATGGAAGAATCTGAAGATAGAAAAAAAAAAAGAAATGTCTGTTGCTACACATAAATTCGCCTCAAATAGCTCGCTGCCTCACACAAAGCTGTACTCAGAAATTTTGCTCAACAATCTTCGACCTTCACTGCCCAGAGGGCCTGCTCACAAAGTTAATACAAACTAGAAACAGTGAAAAATACATAACGGTAGGGCTCTATTTGTTGTGAGAAAAATACTTTCATTGTTCTATAAAGGTTGGCTTACTTATTACGGTTTGGAAGTTTTCTAAAGTGTATTTTATTAGTGACCCATTACAAAAAGAAAATGATAATGTAAAAAAAAATTGATGTCAATCTATAATGCCCAGAAAACAGTCTGGAACCTTTAGGCATTTCAGACCTCCATTTCTGTCAAACGCTTGAAACATGTACGGGGAATTTTTGAAGCATTTCTGGATCCCCATTTTTGAAATGTTTTCTCAGGAAACAGCCTTTTGGAAGGATATTTCTAGTAATAGATCTTCAAGTTATATTTCCTTGGTTAGTGGACAACGGAGACCATAGAGACAGTCGATAGTTAGAGCTTCTATGTCAATTACCAACATATTTTTTGAGCTTCCATGTTGCCTGTCCTTGTGGTGGAGAGTCATTTATTAGCTCTAGCCTCTAACCTTAGTATGCTCTATTTTTTATGAGTATTTATCTTTCCTATGGCTGGTTGTACATTTGTATTGGAGTTGCGTTAGGTACTACTTGGCCTATTTTGGTCACAACAAAATTTATCTAATTTGTCGGAAATTAATCCCTCCTAGCTGCAATTAAACTAAACTGTTTTTTGCTTGTAATTTACATAGGAATGAATTCAATTATCTTGTTGAACTTTACAACTTTATATTTTAACATGATTTTATGCTCCATTTAAAATTTTATATTGGGTTCTTCCTTGGGTTTCCAATGTCCACTTTGCATTCATATTATGAGTCTTGCCCTCTTCTAGAAATTCTTAGGTACAATTTCAGACCAAGCAAAGTGAGTATCGTTATTTGTGAATTGGTGATCTTGAATTCATTCTATTATTTGTTCAAATTTTGTTATATTTCAATTGAACTATTGTTTTCTCAACTTAGGATTGGCAACGTTATGATTCACATTGTGCAGGTTGGGCCAATTCCAATTAATGATGAGTTGGGTAAGGAAGTTGTAACGCGATTCACAATAGATATTCTCTCAAACAAGGAGTTCTTCACAGATTCTAATGGTCGAGATTTTCTTAAGAGAGTAAGTTTTTAATCATGGTATGATATTGTCATAGGCATATGTTTTTCTTTGGCTTGATATCTCTTTTCTTCATGTAATGGGTCATTCTTTGAAATCACACATTTCTTCTAAAACAAAGAATATCTTACCAAATCATGTGTTTTATAAGCATACATGCCAAGATTCATCAATTCTTAACAAGAATTATTTGAAGTGACTTTTTTTATCAAGTTCACGCTTTAACTTAGTTTATGCTTTCCAATATGATAATTGGCAGGTTATTATATTATATCCATGGTTTCATACATCTTTCAAAGGTCATATTAAATTTTTTAATTTAAAATGTCAATCATTGTGTGGACAACATGTGGATAATGTTTTAGCCTTAGAGGCTTTGTCAGACCATGCCAAAGGTTGTAAAATACATAAGGATTCAAAACACAACTGTTGGAGAGGTGCAACATAGGAGAAAGAAGGAAGAGGGTGTATTTTCACCTTCCTGGCATTCTCTGACCTTGCAAGGAACTAAAAAATGCATGCACTCTTCTGAAATATATCTTCTCTTCTTTGAAAAGAGGACATAGATGAGTTGTTCCAGATATTTCTAGATGTAATACTCCTCACAAATCTCTTTCTCCTTTATGCCGCGTGATATGAATGCCAAGTGTCATCTTCTTGACTAGGGCGTTCCTCTTTTTTTGTACATGTGACCCTTGTTTCTGCCATGAAAACCCTCATATATACCTTGAAATAATGGGTGTTCCATTCTTTCCTTGAAGAGTCTGTGACCACTATGAGAGCGTTTCTAGGTTTCAAGTATCAATCTTCATGAGGAGTGTTCTCTAGAAACCTCTTTGTTGTCCTGTAGATGATGCCCAAAGGCCACAAAAATGATGAGTCATTCCTCAATATATGTAGAAATGCCTTGTGTGATGTGAGATGAACCCAAGTTATCAGAAACGCTTTCAAATATGTAACTTTTGCCTTGAAATCTGCAAAGACACCCCAAAGGCACCTTTCAATGGAGAAATATGTAGATAAGTGCACTCAAGAGGTGAATGCCTGCTCTATGTGCAACTTTGCCTCCAAATATCTTAACTCAACAACAAAACATGTCTCAAAATTCTAATATAGTAGATAATGTAATTGTCTACAATATCAGCACGGCATACATATAAGAGATTGGTTAATAATGAAATCTACTAAGCATAAAAATATGGATAAAAGAGGACCAGTGCAATAAATGATATATCGATCAAAACTTGCTTATAATTATTTTTTAACCAACTGAAAAATAAATGTGATTTACTTACTAATCCTTGATGGATCAAGACTTGCTTTGAATTATTTTTTAACCGACTGAAAAGTAAATGTGATTTACTTACTAATCCTTGATGGCAAGTTTCATTTACCAAGTGAAACAAATGTGATTAATTACTACAAATTGATGTCAATGTTTAGATCTAGATTGTAGTTAGTAGAAATAAAACACTGCCCTAGATTAGATTGGCCAAAACAGCTAATCTACGAAAGCAAATGCAACTAGCAAAATAGTCTAAGAAGTATAGTAATTAATCTAGGAATTGAACTAATGGGCAAAGAGATGCTCTTTCCTGTTGGGGGCAATTCTAAGAACTGTCGATACCCAGGGTAAGTCGGGGTTCGGATACATTCAGGAAATTTTGGGTCGTAAGATACACCTTAGTCGGAGTGAGGGTGTAGTGCTTAGTCCCATCATTAGTCTCATCGTTGATAAGAGTTCTTTTCTCAATACTGGATTTATAAGTCAAAAAACCCTAGACTATGTGAAAGTTAACATCCATATGAATCGATGGACCAAATAAAGTTAAATCTAATCTAATTTAGTGTTTGTATAAGTCGATGGACCAAAAGAAATCAAATTTAAACTAATTACACAAATTAAATGATAAAAAGGAAACAACTAGCCTAAGTATGCAAATTTGACAAAGGGGTAGGGGGGATGTGAGGGATGGTACTTTATGCCACTGATCCTTGGCACTTACAATAGTCGCAAAGGACTGTTAATCACACTTATTGATCCTTTATAAACTAGGAATCAATTAAGCTTACAAGTGGACCCAACAAGGTCAAATTTGCAAAGGAATGGGTTGTTGATTTGATTGAAACTCTTTTGGAAAGGGCGCTGCTCCTTAGAGGCTTCCAAAAACCTGCAAATAAAGTGCTTGGAAAGTGGCCAAAAACTCACTCAGAGGCTGCCACATAGCTGCCCCCCTAAACATGCAAATGAGTTGCTAACCTGCCTTGCCAAAGACAGCTTAAAACATAGGTTATGGTGGTTAAATAAATGACTAAACAATGAAGTATATTGAGTTTATCTCAACTTTTATGTGCTGTTCGGACAGCGGGAAGCAAGCGAAGTAACTCAAATATGTTAGAAATGAAGCTGCATTTATGAAATAAAAGTATAGATATAAGTGAAATGGATCTAGCTTCATTTATGTGCACTTAGAAATATTCTTAATAGATCTACTTAATGATAAGAACTTAAAGCAAAGTAGATCTAACACATGCAATTGTAAATATGGAAAATATTTGACTTTAAAATTTCTAGATCTAATATTTGCATGCAAGTAACCAAGTTGAAAAAATTGATTGTAGAAAAGGAGGGTTGTGAGAAGAGAATGAAACGTCTTTCCAGTGGGGAAATGGAGTCGTAAAAGAATTGCAAAGAGGGACGGACTAGTCCACATGAATCCAACAAGCTGGGGGGGTTGTGCTAGGCTAACCACAATCCTCTTGATGGATGTGGATCCACAAGTGAGTTTAAACAACAAAATAGGAGATTGGATCTCCCTTAAGACTTCTTTCGGTGCAACCTACATGAGAGGGCTAAATAAAGCACTAATGCAACTGAAATAATGCTTAAATTGAACTCCTCTCTAGCAGACTACAGTAAGATCTAAATAAGAAGCTACTTAAGCAAATCCTATCCTATTGTGTAGTGATACCCTTTGAAAGATCTATGAAAGTACCAATCTTCGAGTGATCATCTCCGTCTTCAATCTTCGTGATCATCCTAGTGCAAACTGGGTGGTAACAAGTGGTAACATGGTCAAAAGTGAAGATTACACCCCTATTTTCAAAACGATAACCCACATAACCTAACTGATTTTACTAATGTTCTCAAGTATGAGGTCCAAGCAAGTGCAACACATGGAGTCCAAAAACTAGTGTAATGTTTCTTTAGCAGTGTTTTTCCTACTTAAACATAGTTAGTTGTGTTAACACATATATAGTAGTCGGGCTACCATAGTCTATTTTTTAGATTCCAGTACATTGTTCAGCCAGTTCCCCTACATATGAGGTGTTGAGATGAGCATCTATGATGGATCATGATTTGATTGATGGACTATAGTACTCTCCCATGCCATGACTGAGTCTCAGGACACTCAGATTTGAGGACTGATGTAGTCATTTTAGCCATTTGCAGAGCAGTTATTGATGCCCAGAGTTGTATCAGTGTTTTCTCATTGGACTGTTGTTGGTTCAGATGAATTATTTGCATGTTTATGACTCAACTTATATATCTTGTGTTATGGTTGTCATTGCTCTTATACTCATTCTTGTGACATGTATTAGCATTTAGTGTCATGATCTGGCGGTCATATAAATATGTGGACTTGGATGTATTAATGTTATGTATTGATGTCCTTACTCAGACATGGAAGTTCTTGATCTATACTCATTGGTTTTACCCTCCTTAGGGAGAATAGAGGCAGTCATTCCCACCATACTTTGGCTTGCTAGTGTTGGTTTCACCACTCACTGTCTCCACCCATCCATTACCTTCCAATTATGTTTCTGACCCGACTTACTACTTGACTTGTGGCATGGAGGACCTTTCCCCACTAGAGCCTCTATGATTTGATGAGCTTCCCTGTTTATTTGTGTCTCAGCTCTGAGTTGCCTAGGTTGTGTTGGCTAACCTGAAACAAGTAGTGCTGCCATCAATACAATGTGTGGAAATGAAATGAATATCTTATGAAAAATCCCATTCATGAAAAGTAGTGTTTTTAAACATACGTGAATGCAAGGCTAGCCTAATGAAATTGGCTTTGAAGTACAATGAAAAGAATATCTTAAAACATTCATGAAAAGTAGTGTTTTTCAACATACATGAATGCTTGAAGCCTAAATAATAAAATTCGTGTAATAAAAACATGGACCGAGGCTATGGAAAATCAAAGGCCCAAAAAAGCAATGGTTCCTAAAGTTATATCTAAGGATTGTTGGCCTTGCTTGTATTGAGTTTGATTGTGAGCATTTGTCAAGGTGAATAAGCACCTCTGAAGTAACTCACCCATTTGTGAGACACTGCCATCCCCTTTGTTGTTGCTTGTCTGTCATATGCTAGAGTGAGTGTCCCCTTTCCATATCCGAAGTGTCACAATGTCAAGTTGGTAGTCACCCTTTTCCCTAGCCTTGTGAATTCTAGCCCTAACCCTTCACTAGCAAAATGATTACAACTATGAAGTGAGTATGGTCTGAGTTATAGTTAATAAATGAAATCCTTTATATGTGGTTGATAGATCACCAGTGAAATGGTTACTACTTGTTATAAGTGTTATTTGAATGATTTGGAGAGCATTTCTTGACCTATGAACACTTGCAGCAAATGGATGTTAGCCTGAGTTATATTACTGGTTATATGGTCATTTACAGATTATTATTTTGTCTATCTGGATGTTGTAGATGATCATACAGAGACCTAGATGGGGTATGAGTATACACCTTAGATGGATTTGGACTCTATGAGTCCACTGAAACAACTTGTTTTCAGTTTCGGGCACTTGCAGAGATGATTTGGCTCAGTGTACCCTTCTGGTGTAGTTTTTCCATACTTGATGGCTTGTCTAAGCAGGGAGATATCTTTCTTGGATCTCCTAGGGAGCTGTATGAGGGATAGGGGGTCCAACCACTTGATTGTACCATATTGCCCCCCTCCCAGAGAACCTGGTGGGCTCAGTTGGATAACGCAGGCACCCTAGGAGGCATTTTTTGGCACTTCACATTTCTCGAGGCAGATAAAAAATAATTAAAATGGCTACTGAAAAATTCGATATGGGCTACTAAGGCAAGGAAATGGCATGGGATGAGTTCTGATGACGAGGGTGATGTCTTTCACTTCTTCTCCAGCAGTTGCAACACTTGGATGGGCCCACATCTATTTTTCGGGCATATTATATTATTTTCTGAAGCTTTTGGAGGCTCACGATTTCCTCACAGAGGCACAATTTCACAAGTAAAAAATTATATTATTTTTATTGTGCCTTGGGGACACCCAAAGGGAGTTAGTTAACACTCCCTGGACCCACCATGTGCTTCATTTATTTTTCGTTGAGTAGGATCCCCTCTCCTAGGGTGATTTAGTCCACTTTTATATTATATTATGGTATTGATCCATGTATTATATGCTGAGCTCATCTCAACCGTTAATTAGAACATTTGTATCTTTTAATCTTAACCACCCATTTGAAAAGTGGTAAAGATTTTGGTTCTCTCATTCCTATTTAAAGGAGAGAGCTTCTCATTTGTAAGGGGCCTTTGGCTCTTGGATCTAGATAATAGAAAAACTTTTCTTGTGGATATTTTTTGGATCTCCTTTGCATCTGGTGTTCTTAGATGGTGATTGGAAAGTCTTTTGCTTCCTAGCATTTGGGTATTTGATGTGATATCTATATATTTTTCGAGAAACATTGTCTTGTCTACAGGAGGGCGACTTCAACTTGGACGTTTTTGCAGGGTTTCCTCAACTCGCTTGGCTTGGGTGTGTTTTGTATCAAGGGGTTTTCATTAGCATCAATGCGATCTATGATTTCATCTTGCTATTTTTCTGTAGCATTTGTTTTTTTCTCATGATGCAACAAATCTAATATGGTTGGCGTTTGTTGTGCAGAAGAGAGGGTGCATTGGCTTCTTGGGGCAAAACGTTGGACATAGAACTTGTTCAAATCTTCTCAGATTGATCGGGATAGCAAGAATCATCATCATCAAGGCATATACAAGGTTTTCTAGGTAAGATCTACATGTTAGTGCTTCTATTCCAAGATCTCAATCCATTGGCATCTGTATTTCCATTTTTATTCTCAAAACCCTAAATATAAAAAACCAAAAAAAATATTATGGTTCAATCCACGTAAGTTCTCGGCAAACCATTTCTGGGTTTTGTAGATCAAGTCATGCCCTAAGTGGGTCTTCCTCAACTGAGCTAGAAGTGACTTTGTTGCCCTAGATCTGAAAAGCATTGATCTTCAAACCCTAACGCTACCTTCCATATTTCCCACTTTTCTCAAAATTTGATCTTTTCCGGCAGAACCACTTTTTGGGTTTGTAGATCGGGTCTAAACCCAGGTGGCTCTCCTTCAACACTGGGCAGAAAATGACTCTATTGCCCTAGATATGAAAGGCACTGATCTCCAACCCTAGCGCTACCCCTTCTTTTTCCTTTTTCCCTTGCTTTTTGATCTTCTTCTGCTGACTCGGGTACTTTGACACTGTCATACCTTCCTTCGAGTCTATCACTTGGTAGTAGGTAGCCCCAATCCCGTTCTCACCTATTCTGCATTGGTCACGTTTCCCAAGGCAGTGGATATCTTCATCTTTTGCTAGTACCTTAACCCAAGATCTAGTATTTCCCTCATAGGTCATATGTGTCCCTACTTGGATCAAATCTCATATCTCTTAAATCTTGATCCAAATCCTTGGTTCACCTAGTGATGTCATCCATAGATCTAGGGTTTCCACTTTCCATCACCTTACACCTTACGTACCTCAAGCCCACTTGATCTAATCTAGTGTCTAGGTCTAATCTCTCCTGTCGGGAGTAGATCTGGGTCTCCTCCATTGTTGTCTTGGGCTAAGATAACATAAAGTGAAGACTGCCTCGAATGGCGTGACACCCATCCATTTGGGAGTCGAGGCAATCTTGGTTCCACCTCCTTAGTTGCTTGTCCCTCTACCGTCCATCCTGGATCCATCTCACATAGGCAACTACAACATTGGTGATAACAAGTTGCTTATCAGTTAATGCTTGAAGTACATTCTGCACCCATACCCCCATAATCACATTATCCAATAACTAAAACTATACTTTCATATCCTTCACTTTATTGGTTATATCAACTCGTTTCAAAAACATGATTCCTCATGGGCAAGAAACAAAAGAAATTAATGATGGCTTGGGACTTTCTATCAGTCCATCCATCGGATGCGATGGTACATCTTGTTTTGGTCCAAGATTGTTGATGGCTAGGTTAGTTCGCCTTGAATGGGGTTAGAAAATTGGGCAAAAGGTCCTCCTTTTGATGATTGATTTGATAAAGCTATGATAGAATTGAATGGGACTTTATCCTCAACATGTTGGTTGGCTTAGATTTGGCTCTATGTTTCATTGATTTGTGGAGACACTCTTCTCACATCCTTCTACATGAGTTATTGTGAGCGGTGTGCTATTGGATTCTTTCACATTTTAATGTTCCATCCAACAAGGTGTCAAATGGCGTCGTATCTCTATGTGATTGTAGTTGATGCTCTTGGTTACTTGTTAGAAACAACAAGAATGCAAGGGAAAATCAGAGCTATCAACTTACCAAATGGTAGTAACATTAGAATTGACCCAACATTCCATGAAGAGCATGGTGTTATGTTTGAATAGTTTTGTGGAATGTAGTGGAGTAGTTGTTAGCAAGGTGAAAACAGAGGTTTTCTTATTGGGAGTGTGGACCTCCCTCACTAGTTGAATCAAAAGTGGAAGTGCATAAGACGCGGGGTGATCATTTAGTTAGTGGGAATATAGGTTTTTTTGTGGATTAATAGAGGTTGACCAGAGATAATTTGAAAGTAAGCTTCTGGTTTGGTGTATGTTCAACTCATTGGGTGAATTATAGTTGTGGACAAATTCTTAGCATCAAGACATTTGTATTACCCATGTCTCTTAAATTCCCAATTATCTTAGAAGTTATAAATCCCTATTGTGTGTTCTCTAGAGCTCCCTACAAGACAAATACAGAAGGGCAAAGGGGATACCTTGGTGACTTGGGGTGACTTGGGGACATATGTACCTTACCTTGAGCTCAAGGGGGGTTGGTTCTCACTAATGTAATAGTCCAAGGGGTGTCCCTTTCTGAAAAAGGGAGATACGGGTAGTGGAAGGGGATGCCCCATGGCAAGTCTTAGTTCATCACTGAATTGAAAAAGCTTAGCATACTGAAGGGATTAAAGGTCCTTTTCAAATCTATGAAATTATCAGTAATGCGAAGGCATTTGTGATCCTATGTTCAATTCCACCAAAGAGGGCATGGGCAGCGTGGCAGACAGTCTTTGAACTTCTCACTTAGAAATTTGAGGGACCTTAGGACGCTTAGGATCTAGCATCCCAACCAATCTAAATGTTCCAATTTTTAAGGGATCAAATTGGTATCTCACCAAATTATGTAGGTAAAAGGTTAGCTAGGAAAGGATTTTTATTTTGGAAGGTCATATGGAATCAACACACTTAGTAGTGGCAAACGTGGAGGACTCTTAACTGTGCACAAAAGCTTTTTGGTGTTGACAAGGTTGTTTTAGAGGGTCTTTGTTGTATGATTCCAAACAATTGTTTATATAAAGTGTTGATGCATGGGGAAGGTTCCTTATAGTTGTATGTGAGATGAAAAAGTAGAAACCCTATTTATATCTATGATACGAAGGATCTTTTTGAGCTAGTTAGACACTCTTTTGATCTAGGTACTTGCTTCAATAAAAGATGGAAACTTGGAGATTTAATGGGTCAATGATTGTGGAGATGTCTGTCCATTTGGAAGGCTTGTGCCTCCATTAAACATAACATTTGGAAAACTGCCTATTGATTCATCAAGGATTGGTTGCCAAGAGTAGGTTGAACAAAGTTGGCGTTACTAATTCAAAATGTACATTGTGTGCTAAGGATGAGACATTTCAACATGTTTTTTGGAAATGTTAGCCTACCACAGATTTTTGGGCATGGTTTCAAGTTGAAATTCATTTTCCTTTTGGAGCTTCGCTCTCATAAAAGGCACCCCTCCTAGAGGACACTAGGAAGGTCAAGGACAATTGTAAATTGCTTTGGCATTTTGCTTGTTTGGTTGCATATGTATTTCTATGGAAACATTGTTGTAAAGTTACATTCATTGAGGTTCCTCATCCTCTTACTCTTGGGATTTGCATAGCTTTAAGCAAGAGTTGGCTCTACTCCTGCGAGTTCACCTCAGATCAATCTTTCATGATGTTTAGTACCTCCCCGTGGGGTTCTGGACTCATATGTTACCCTTTTAAGCTTTTGTGGACGATCTGACCTCCTTGCATCCTAACAGATTTATTTGTTCTCTAAATTAATACCTAAATCATTTAAAAAAACTCTCTCCTGAAAAATCCTCTAACTAAAATCATAAAAATTAGAGCCTTTGAAGCCCAAAGAATGTGCAGCTATAGCATCTAGCATATGTCGATAGTAGAGAGAGCAGAAAACATTGAATGATATATTTGTGTCATACCAAAATCAGCCAATGTATGAGCAAGAAATTATCCTAGCCTCCTTCCATTTACTATCAATTGTGGCTGAGAACAAAGTGTGGTGCGGGTTATAAAGAAATTTTCCAACCATGTGTTTATGGGGTGTGTTAGATGAATCTAAAGTGTTGATTACTAGGATGATGGGTGTGTTAGAAATTTCACTCTGCGGACAGGTTGAATTTCTCTTAAACCAAAAGTTCCTAAGGCTTAAGATTGAAAGCAAGCAAATGGTGACTAACTTTCTCCTAGGCCTAGTTCATACACAAGCAATCAAGCTATCTGAAGGAACAAAGAGGGTAGACGACCTACCTCACTTACAACGGTTGTCCTTGTTGCTCTTGGCTTTGGTTCATCTCCAAGCTTTGAGATCCATGCCTTTGGGCCTGCAAACAAACAGAGGAGAACCAGTGTTACAAATATCGCCGATATATCGGCAACATCGCGATGTATCACGATGTTAACTCACTGGCGATATATCGGCAATATATCGCCCCAATATTTTCCCGATTTTTTTGGCAATTTTTCCCGATTTTCTCGCGATATTTGCCGATTTTATCACGATATTTGCCGATTTTTTCAAATATACTGTGATTTTTATCTTTTTTTTGTATTTTTTAATATTTTTGTATTTTTTATTTTGCCGATATATTGCCGATGTTTGCCGACATTTTTGCCGATAAATCCGATAATTTCTTTTTGGACCCTTGGCGATACATTCGCTGACACGATATTTGTAACACTGGGAGAAACACCTTTCCAAAGCAACAAGTGTGATAAACAAAGATCTAACTATCAATTGATAGATATATTCATACATTCTTCATGAAAGACATGAAATTTGGAGAAAAGGCCAAGTTGATTATTGATTGGAAAATATGGAAGTACTTACATCCAACATCCTAATTCGGTCATAGATCCTCCAAGTCTTCCTCTCCAGCCCCTTGGGAAGCACATAACCATAAGTTTGATACTTCTAAGCTCTCTACCACTACCTTTTGCCAAAGAAAGGCCTCAATGTAGAGGAATTGAAAGCTCAACCACCAAGGAGGGGAATTTGGATCAAGGGAGGATATGATGGATCTGAGAGGATTATCATACTTAGAATGGTAAGGGATGAAGGATTCAAATGATAGACCCAACCACCAAAAATCTCACTCAAATATAAATCCTAAATCCAAGGCAAAGAGGTGGAACCAATGTCATCGCTCCCCTAAAGGAAGCTACAGAGAGATGGCATGGGAGATCATCCCTCCCCAAGAACTGGACTTCTGAAATCATCTCTCCATACAAAAGGAAAGGAGGGCGATGATCCTCAAAGGGAGGTCTAAATCATGGGAAAATGATAGGGTTTGGACCCTCAACCCTTGGATTTGACTTCTAAAGATGGATAAGGAGTGGACCAAGGATTAATTACCCCTTTTGACACCCCTAGGGAGCATAATAACAACATTTTTCATGATGACAAAGTGTAACACCATGAAGTACTTTCCAAATGTCTAGCCATGAAGTCCTACAAGCCCGATCCTTGTGAAAAGTTTCACAAGTGATGTTATGAAAATCATATTCATCCTGAATACAAATGGTGCAGTTTGTGAAAATGATAGGTGTTCAACAGCAGCAGCTTCATCAGTCTGTTAACTGATATCTGTAGAAAGAAAAAGACTTAAGACCATACCAATTAGTGTTATATTCCAGTTTAGACACATATTGCACAGCGTGGAACTGAGACAGCACATTACAAAGGAAAATTCTATAATAAAAGATTGGAGAAGTCAAGATTTGTATGCAATATATATTTTACCCTTTGTTTTAGCTTTCGTAGATTAGAGCATCCTACTGAAAGTTGTAAAACATGATTAGGATCTCATAGTAAGCTATGTAGCCTTAGGATGCTTATGTGATAGAATTGTTGACTTTTAAAAGGTTTACAAAAATTGCATCTCATGAACATGTCTTCCATCATTCTGTAAAATACATCTGCTTTAATCAAAGCTCTCCAAATATAGCTCTGAAAGGACTTAAAGTATTCTTATAAGTTTATTTTCTGCTTGCAAGGCTGAGTAGAAGGCTGGTTCCCTATTGAATCATATTAAAGAAAATAGTGGCTACCTTACTAGGGTTATTTTAAATTGTTTATTTGGTTGAATCTCTGTATACAGATATTGACAATTTTCCATTTCATTTTATATCCAACAATCCAATTAATGCCATTTAAGCCAACATATAGTAGATGAGAAAGATGGCTTTATAATTTTGTTGCTGAATCTTATATATTGCATAACGCAGGTAAGGAATTACAGGAAGGATTGGAATTTGAGCATACATGAAACGATTGCTGGAAATTATTATCCTGTGAGCCACAAATACCTTGCCTCTTGTTTTCATTTATACTTTATTGGAAGCATGCCACTATACAGCTACATTTGACATAAACCATCCAATTGAGAACTTCAGTGCATTTTGGTTAGACTTGTATTTATGCATAATATTGTTAAGTGTTTAGTACTGATTGCTTGTATCATATAGAATTAACACTTGCTAGAGTAGATCATTGAAAGCATGTGATTACTTGTAAGGTGTAACAGCAACTATCAGGTAATTTACTGCAAATGATTTAATATCGTGTTTTTACAAGATTCTAAGGATCACAGGATGTAGCTAAAAAAAGTAATACTTTTAGGCATTTATGGTAAATACACCCTGTCAAATCCTCATCTCTGGAACCGTTTTCCATTATGCCAAACCTGATGCCCTGAAAAGGTAAACCCATATAGAGAAAATAAAAAACCTCATGGATAAAGGAAAAGATGAGTACAGATTTTATGTAGAGGACACTATCTTGATAAGATAAATCAAATTGCTAATCAGTTTCAGAGTCTTTTATTATTTAATGCTGAAAATAGTTTTCTAAGGCCCTGAATAAGGGACACAACACTACTAGAGAGGAAATTCGTAATGATAACTTGCATATACAACTCAATATGGATTAAGACATCTGATGTCAAACTTATTCATGCCATGGTTTACATTGTCTTATACAGGAACCCCGTGTAAAAGGAAGAAACAGAAGAGAAACAATTATAGACAACACAAATTTGGGCTTTAGATTTTCATCATGTAACTTTGGGGATACCCCAGTGATGAGGAGCAATGATTTTTATTAGGTTGGAAAGTATTCAAATCTTATTATAGACATGCTGAGCAGATGGCTGTGGGTTGGTCTTAAAAAATCTGTTAAGTTTGTATAAGCTTACCTTTTGAAAATATGCACTGCTCATAATTCTACAAAAATCTTGTTGATTTTTTAGCAGCATCGAGAGCCATTCTCTAGGAGAATGGAGTCACCTGGTCAGTTACCAGGAATTTGATTTCAGTCTTGGACTGAAGCTCAGCCTAAGGTTGAGAGCCATTCTGAGGGAGAATGGAGGCACCTGGTCAGTTACCAGGAATTTGATTTCAGTCTTAGACTGAAGCGTAGCCTAGGGCTGAGAGACATTCTCTAGGAGATGGAGGAACCTAGTCAGTTACTAGGAATTTGATTCTAGTCTTGGACTGCATTTCATCCTGTGGCTGAGAGCCATTCTCTAGGAGAATGGTGCAACTTGGTCAGTGGGCTATGGGACCTTCTCAAGGGACTGGCCACCCCTTGTTGAAGTACCTAGTGGATGATCTTGGTGTCAGCAAGGAGAACATGAATAATCTTCCTTATATATGATGATGTATTTGTTAGAATTTTATACTTCAAGTATCGTTATGTTAGATCTTCAAACAATTTGCATTATATCACAATAACCATAAACAATAGGATCACTGAAAGAAAGACAAGCACAACAAAACAAGAGTACACAAAAATTTTCCTCTGGGAAACCCTTCATGGAAGAAAAATCCAATGAACTTCTTCAGTATCGATTCGTTAGTAAGTACAATGTCTTCTAGTACAATCCAAGAGATAAATGCTCTTCCACACAAAGTTCCCGAGAATAAGATAAGAGAGAAAACTCAAGAATAAGATGTCTTCTCCAAGCAACTGCTCTTCTCCCAAGCGAACTTGTTCTTCTTCTTCTCTCAATAGCGACTTGCTTGAGTGATGTGTCCAAATGAGGGGAGCGCCTCCCCTATTTATACTAATCAATCAAGTGACTTTTCCCCTATGGGGTCGACTTCCCTAACTGCCAGGGCCGACTTCACAATGGTACAATATAATATTTTATTTCTAGATTATTTTTGGCCGACCCAACTGATAGGGTTTACATTGATTATATCAAGGTAATTTACATGATTGATTACAATAATAATATCCCAAAAGGGAGTACAATAGTAATACAACAATGACACATCAATAATACAAGAAGAATATCTTCCGAAGTTACACAATATTCAACACTCCCTCTTAACAAGGAATGTATTCTTCTAACATGATCATCGTCATCACAGTTGCTGCAACTTTGTACTTAGACCATTGACTACTGACATCTCTCAAATCTATACATCATAAGATGTTCTCTCTATGAGCAAGCCATCAAGTGGGTACATCCCAAGAGCACAAATTACATCACTAGGTGACTACCTGCGTTACTAACTTACTACACTATCCTCTCATGAGTGAGACCTAAGAATACACATTACAACATACAGTGACTACCCGCCATCACGTCACATCCAGACCATCTCATGAGTGTATCCTAGGAATACACATAGTCACACACAGTGACTACCCGCTAACACGACACATCATGTGGAGAACATCCCAGGTCCCAAACCTACGTCGTCGCACATCAAGGCAACACAAATTTGTGAGTGTAGCCTAGGAATATACATTATGTCACACACAGTGACTACCTATTACCATTCCACCTCATGTGGAGATCAGCCCAGGTCTGCAACCTGCGTCATCGCACATGTGTGTATTCCCACCATAGCATTCTCATGAGTGTAGCCTAGGAATATGCATTACATCACACACAGTGACTACCTGCTAGCACGCCACCTCATGTGGAGAACAACCCAAGTCCACAACTTGCATCTTCGCACATGTGCTATGGCACTTACTACTCCCTTTTTCAAGGAACATCGATCTAGATAACTCCAAGCGTGTCCCTAAAGTACTCAAACTTCACTCTCGATAGAGGCTTGGTCAACACATGGGCTATTTGCTCATCTGTCGCCACATACTGGAGCCTCACTGCTCCTCTCTGCACCATATCCTTGATATAGTGATACCCGATCTCGATGTGCTTCGACTTGTCATGAAACACTGGATTCTCGGACAACTTCACACAGCTTTGGTTGTCACAGAAAAAGAAAGTCACCTCTAACTCGAGATCGAACAATCTTGCAAAGTAGCTTCCTAAGCCACACTACCTCGCAGCTAGTTGAACAAGTTGTAATGTACTATGCCTCAGTTGTATTCAATTCCACACTCGTATGCTTCTTGTTGAACCAGGAAATCATGCCAGACCCCAAACTGAAGCAACATCTCGAAGTGCTCTTGCTATCTGTGACACTACCAGCCCAATCTGAGTCAACATAGACCTGTAGGCTAATCCTTTGATCTATCACATATCTGAGACCATAATCAATCGTACCCTTTAGGTACCTCAACACATGCTTTGCAACAATCAGGTGAACACATCACAGCTCTACCATGTACTAACTCAATGTATTCACCACAAAGCATATATTCGACCTCGTGTTCGTCAAGTAGATCAATGAACCAATCATCTGCTTGTATATCATGGCATCAACTATCTCTGCAGTAGTATCATAGAACAACTTCAAGTTTGATGCCATCGGTGTAGCCATGGCCTTGCGATTCATCATCCCGAATTTCTTCAGGATCTCTGCCACATATTTTTCTTGACTAGGAAAAATATCATCTGTATTCTGCCACACCTCTAGACATAAGAAATAATGCATCATACCCAAGTCTTTCATCTCGAACTCTGCATCGAGTTTCTTCTTCGTTTCTGCAATGAAATTCTCGTCACCTGTCGAGAACAAGACATCTACATACAACAATAGTATCACTAGTTTCTTAACCTCAAACTTGAAGTAAAGGTTGGAATCCGCTTTATTCTTGGTAAAGTCCAAGCTCGTCAGAAATCCATTTATCTTGTCGTACCATGTCTTCGGTGCCTATACAAGGCCTTCTTCAATTTGCACACATGTGTCTGTCTGTCATGTGTCTCAAATCCTAGTGGCTACTCCACATACACTTCCTCTTCGTGAGGGGTGACATTTGGTATCACTTTGAGCATATCCCTGAGATACTGAGGCAAACAACCCTTTCCATGGATAGAGGCTATGTGATAATGTCTCTCAATCTGCTTCAAAAATCTGTGTAGTAGTCACTCCCTCTGAAGTGGTACTTTCTTACTCCCTTTGTAACTGAGCACTATCCTCCCTTTGCATCTAGACATCCTGTAATTTCTGCATTGGTACATTTTGCACTAGAGTGACTGGTAGCCTTCTCTGTTGTTGAGCTTCCATGTATCCATCTATGTCATCTTCCATCAAAGGGGTCTATTGAGATGAGATTCTTGCTCTAAAGGTCACTAGATACCATGATCCTCCATCTCGAACTCTGTTACAGGTTCCCTCTTGCACCCATCTATGAGCTTCTCTTCCTCTGTAAGCATTCATCTTCAACCTTGTAGCAAAGATTGAAATATCGTCACTCTAGGTGATCCTCAAGCTCATTATGTAACTATGTTCTGGCATGGAATGCCTTGGGTGCCTTCTGAGCCCATACAAAGCCTACTTTAATCTGCACACATGTGATTCTCTGTAGAGAGTCTCGAATTCTGGAGTTTGCTCGATATACACTTCTACTTCAATTATACCATCTATCTAGTGTAATATCCATCACTAAATATTTGACAAAAGTGTGTCTGGCTACTAGAGAAAACATCTTGTCATAATCGACTCCCTCTTTCTGAGAGAAACCATGAACCATGCTTTGTACTTCTGTAGAACACTAGATCTTGCAAATGAAAGTTGTTGTTGAATAATCACTTGTTCTTCGAAACAAGTGTAATCATCCTTTTCTTGTAGGTCATAGTACATGATCTTTCCTACAAGTCAAATTTAGTCATATGATTAGTAACATTTCATAATCATCAAATCATATTGACATTACAATGACAATGCATAAATCACACAGTTATGCAACCATTTTAGCCAATGCTTCAGCACAACACTCATCCATATCCCTCATGAAGCAATTCGGATTCTACGGATTGTGTAACCAAAGGAGGATCAACTATAGCTCGTGCATTGGTGCAAGTGTCGGCCTTCGACACTCTCGGTTCAAAGAGCAAAGGTGACGGACCTGGATGAGGGTGTGGCCTTTCATAAGCAATTGCTATGCAAGAGAAGAATGGGATCAGTTGGTGGAGATTTTGCATCTTGACATCATCTTAATGGATTGGTCACTCTATTTTGAGTAGGCCCGAAGACGTAGCTAGTATAACTGGTAAACTCCGTTATCATCTCATCTTCATTATGTGCTTAAATGTCTTGCAATTTATAAGGTTGATTTTATGATGCACACTTATTATTATGCTCATGTTCACATGCAACTTAACATCCGGAATTGTTCCCTTTTGTTTAAGTGAGTTTTGAGTTGTTTTTCAAGCTCACCCTGGGATCAGATCCAAAATGATCCAAGAAGATCTCAATAGGCCAAAAATTCAAAGTCTCCACACCGCAACAAGAACAGCACCATCGTATAGAGTTTGTCAAGAACTTTTCGACAACGTTTGTTTCGCCTCAAACAGACTCTGTATGGCGAAGATATCGCATTCTAAAGTTTTCCCGAAATAGGAAAAGCACTTGATGACGATACATGGCAATGGATGACATCAACATGATGAGTTGGAAGCTAACGTGGTAAGTGCAAGTGATGTGTACCAATTGGTAGAGGACACGTGTTCAGATGATGTGGTAACCTGCGTGGCAGTGACATTGAAGATAGTAGGTCGTTGGCAGTGTTGATTTGGCAAGTGATGTGGCATCCCCGCTGACAAGGACCAATAGCATGCTGACATGTGGTCCAATAGCAATTCGACAAGTGGAAAATTAATCTCATGACATGTGGCATGTGAAAAGGTTTGGACTACTTAAAGTTTTCTTTTTAATAATTTAAAAGGAATATATTTAAATAAATTATACGATGTTCCTTTGAAAAGTCATGGCTATGCTCCATTAAAAGGTCACGGTTATCATAACCATGTTTTAAGTAAGTTGGTCCATTTGAAAAGGGACGGATCCCATTTGGCTTATTGTATTATTGGAATATGCCACGCTTTTTAACCATACACCAAATTACATAGCACATATTATGGAACTTTATATGTTATGTTTGGAGGCGGTGATATGTTGGTGATGGTATTTGTTATATGCCACGAAAACATATACCATATATTAGTTTATATTCAATGTTCCCCCAAGTTTCCGGGACGGGGGGACGCGGGAGCGAGGAAACGCACATTCGAGACGCGTGGAGACCACCCCCAAGTTTAGGGATATTCCGGGGGGGACGTGGGGACGTCTCTAAAATTATAAAAATAAAATAAAATATCAAAAATAATAATTCATTTGANAAAAAATCACAGGGGCATGGTTGGGGAGGGAAAGTTTCGCCCAGGAGTCCCCAAGTCCCCGGGACGTAGGAAACATGGAAACGCGTCCCCGACCCTGCGGGACGCGTCCCCGTGGAACACTATTTATATTTGCCAATGGAAGTGGTTTGCCACATACTCCATGCAAAAGGGATAAAATATTGGATTTTGGATTATATGCCATCATGTACAAATGGCATAATATTGTTATGGTTGTTTAAACAAATCCAAGTGGTATGGTATTTTAGATTTATGGCATATGGATATGTTAAATAAAGCCAAGGAATTAGCCAAGGTGGATCGTTTAAATATGGTTTTAACCATATTTTGTAAAGCCAACAAATCATGGGGAGTTGCAACAAAATTTAAATGGAAATGCCATGAATATTGGGATTTGTAATACCATTGCGGGAAAGTAACAAAAGGGAAAACCCTACATTATGGACAAGATGAAAACCGTGTTTAATTTGGAAAAAACAATATTTTGGCTTATGTTATTAAAATCCAAACTAATTGTAACTAAGTCTCAATTTGGGAGATTCACATGTTTCATGCTACCAAGGGTGGCTTCTCCTATTTAAGCCCTTTTTATGTGCATTGGAATGGGCATTGTCACTCGAGATGAGAGAGCTTGTGAGAGCTCAGGTTTGAGTTCTATTTGTGAGAGAGACTCCATTCTTAAAGTTCCATTTGAGAGAGCTTCATGACTCAAGTTAGAGTCGTTATGTTTGGAGGATTGAGTTGAGAAAAACTCCATTTTGAATCCATGTTGTTTGAAGGCCATGTTTTATACTTTGATATGTTGCTTGGGATAACGTTGTCTTGCTCGAGGCTTGTGGAATGAAGCAATTGAGAGAGCATGATGGCCACATCATGAAGCAACTATGATTCTACAAATTGTGTAACCAGGGGAGGATCAACTATAGCTTGTGCACTGGTGCAAGTATCGGCCTTCGACACTCTCGGTCCGAAGAGAAAAGGTGAAGGACCTGGATGAGGGTGTGGCCTTTCAGAGGAAATTGTTGTGCAAAAGAAGAAGGGGATCAGTTGGTTAAGACTCTGCAGGTGAATCCATATGATGTATTTTTATGTATTTTGACATCATATTAATCGATCGGTCACTTTATTTTGAGTAGGCCTTGAGACATAGCTAGTATAACTGGTGAACTCTGTTATCATCTCGTCTTCATTATGTGCTTAAATGTGTTGCAATTTATTTGGTTGATTTTATGATGCACACTTCTTATTAAGCTCACATTCACATGCAACTTAACGTCAGTAAAATGATCCTAAATTGATCCCTTTTGATTAAGTGAGTTTTGAGTTGTTTTTCAAGCTCACCCCAGGATTAGATCAATCCCTTATACATACGGTAGTTTTCTAGATGCCTTCCATATCTACCAGAACATAATATTAAGAGCATGTGCTGCTCTCAATCATGTCAGCAAAGAGCTTTCATTCCAGATAAGCAATAATGCCTAACAAAATGTTGTACATCACCATAGGCTGCTTACCCATTACATGCATATTAGTAGTATACTATTATTAAATGCATGCATAATACATTTCCTAATTCTATGAACATAAATATGTACACAACTGAACAATACCATTTAAACATTTAGAAATTCAAGAAATAATTCAAATACTTATCTTTGTTTGGTTGGTTGGCTCCCTCTTGATCTCTACCTCCTTGCAGGAATTACTATAGTCTTTGATAGTGTGCTCTACTCCATTGTTTGATTCTGAGGACCTGTGTCCATCTTTCTCACAATTGACAATACTAAGCAAGTCTTCTACGCCATAGTTCACCCGGTACTATGTACTGTTGCTCAATCTGAGTGTCCCTTCTTCTTCAACACCAATCATGATTGAAACATCAATGTTATTTCCTTTTGGCCATATGAGAACTTCTCCATCAATTAAGGAAACTCCAAATCCCTTCTTATCCAATGTTGAGATGGATAGGAGGTTCTTCTTCAAATCAGGTCCATATAGCATATTCTTCATTTTCATGGGCGTTTTGGAATCCAACTTTGTAGGAGGCTTCTCCTACCCCTTTAATAGGATACTGATAATTATCCTGACCTTCACCTTATGAGGTGAATACATATTACTCTTCTCTTGAACAATATTCTCTTGCTTTCTTCTATACATGTTCATTGTCTTATGTAGTTGTAACAAAGAATGCTCTAGGTCAAATTGACTTACAATCATATCATCATCATGTGATTGTTCTTCTTTAGATTGCTCATTATGCTCATCTGAGGAATAATGATCACATCATCCATTTGATAAGGAAAAATATCAAATTGGTTCATTTTAACTCCCCTATCATCCTCACAAACTTGGTCTTCAACCACAATATGACCAGATGGTTGCTCCTCAACATAAGTCTGATTATTTTCAACTTTTTCTTCTTCTACAGAGATATGATCAAAGTTTGAACCAATATTCGGATAGCTTGAACATTGACTCAAAGTATCGTCAACCAAGCAATGACTATGGAATTTCTCTCCTAAAGGTCATTTAAAGGACTCACAAATGGAAGGCTCAACTATAGATGTTTCTTGATGGTGATCGTTAGCTTCCCTTTCGCAAATTAAATCTAAAATTTGGTCAGAGACTATTTTGGGTAATAATAACAAAGTATCTCATATGATTTGATTGATATCTCTTTTAACTTCAACACAAGGTTTTGAAACATTATTCTTAAATTACTTTGTAATATTTCTATGGATTGAAGGCACACTCATAATTTGGAGCATTTTAGGAGAGGAATGATCCAATTGAGAAAGCAAATCATCAATAAATTTATTATCAATAACACAATCATTGCCAGATTGGCACTCTAAAGAGTCTTTAGAGTTTTCACCCCATTCCTCTTTCAGCAAATTAGTAAACATGTTATAATGATGGATCTTGTTATCACTAAAGTTGAACCTAGACTACTGGAGTTCAAGCTTAGAGAAATCTTGAGGATAAATCAAACTGATAGAAATCGAATTTATACAAGCGCGGTATGTAATCAAAGGGTATGGAAATCAAATAAAATAATAATCATCAAAACTGTATGACACATAATAAAATGCAAAGTTTAATAATAGAAGATATTACGAGCATGAATTTACAAAAGAATGAATCTGGTTTTGCAACTAAGCATTTAAAGATAACTGCATTTCATCATAAGAATTTTGTAATGGATTAACAAGACCATACACAAAATAAAATCATAATAAGATACAGCTCATGAATAAAAACAAAATAGGCTCATGATCATAATCATTTCAAAGTAACAGCTCTGTATTAAAGATGCAAGAGAGTATATGTCTTACAGTTCATAATAAAAACTTGATTCCCATCTATGATTCCAACCCTTTCTTCTGTCCTA
This sequence comes from Pseudotsuga menziesii, assembly GCA_001517045.1. Lineage (NCBI taxonomy): Eukaryota > Viridiplantae > Streptophyta > Pinopsida > Pinales > Pinaceae > Pseudotsuga > Pseudotsuga menziesii. The sequence continues at coordinate 742,944 of LPNX011210323.1, forward strand.
GTTCTCAAATATATACAACTAATTTCAAAAATCAAAATGGTTTCTAGATCCTCATCTTATGGATCTCGAATAACTAAAAATAGTAAATTTGTTTGAAGTGGCACTTAATTCAAAAATCAAATTAAAACTTAAATTGACAAGTGGACTAAACATAACAACCTTATCTACTATCTGTCGATTCTACTGACTCAACACTAATCTAGATCTTTCATCGAAGGCTCTTAGAAACTCCAGCTAACAAAGTCATATCATGAAGGACTTGAGATCTCTTTTGTAACCTGGAGTATTCAACATCGTTGTTCAACTCCTTGTTCTGTAATTCTCTATTCTGATCCAAAACTTGCTTATATTGCTCCTGTAATGCCATTTTCTTCTTCAACATGTCTTTGGAAATACTAACCAACTTCTGATAATCAGCCTCTTTCTCTTCTAAATCCTCTCGCAATCTCTTATTTGCAAGCATCAAATTTTCATTCAAATCCTGCAAATACTTATTTTGTTTTTTATGGGACATCATGAATTTCCTTATCTGTACCAATTCTGGAATAACATCTACTTCATCTTTATCCACCATGATTTCTTCTTTCTGTACAGACTTTAAACCTGGATCAATTTCCTTTTCATCATAATTTTGCTTACTTGTGCAAAATAGTTTTGGAATATGTTCAACTCTTCCTTGCAATTCGATAATTTTTTCACCTTTTGAAACCTGATCTTCATTTATTAGCTGAACCTTATCTTTGCTTATTGACTCTTCAATAACAACTAGCTCACTGTCTTCTGTAAAATTTGGGCTTATTCCAATTTCAAGTTTTCTTCTTAATCGAGTTCGAGGTTTTGAACTCGAATCCGCAGCTTTACCCTTCAAATTTTCAACTGGCTTAACCCTTGTAATGTCTTTTGATTCTATCCCTTTATCATCATTCTTGACAACACATGCTTCTGATAACTCGTCATTTACCTGAGACCATTTCTCTGCTAACTCTTTTTTATCCACTGTATCTAGGGTTTTCGGCTCTTGCTCTGTTTGATTATCTGCTGCAATATCTTTACTTCCTTTTTTTTCTTGCTTCTGCTTCTTTGCATCAAATCCAGATACAAAGAGAAACTCCTCCCACATTTTCCCTTTTTTCTTCAAATGAAAAACAATTAATAGCTTCATTAACCCTTGATGAAAAAGGGAACGAACTGTATGCTCCTGACGACTATGAACCCTTGAAATCATTTTCTGCATACTCTTCAACAGATAATAGGGCAGATTCAATTTTTTATCTCCACTGAGATGCATCAAAAAACGTAAATGACACCTCAAAACCCTGTCATAACGGCCTTCACAGGTTACATAATTCTATATCATTTCCAATGGTGTTTTCCACATAGGCTTCAGCTTAGTAACATGTATGCCATTCTTCCAATCCAATTTTTTGAACCTTGGCAAAAGAAATTTGCTATAATCTGCCTCAAACGATTGTTGTTTGAACCACTTTTCTCCCTCAAAAGGTACACCAATAGCCTCTGCTATAACCTCTTCATTCACCATTATCTACAAATCCTCAAACCAAACAACTTCATCATTATAATTCTTTATAAATGCCCTAGTTATCTATTCATTGTGACCCTGCAATCTTTCACAAAATGGAAACCAGCCAGCATCACGCATCATCTTCGCCGACCTAGGGAATTCCTGAATCCACTGTAAATTATCAGGTTCTATTCTGCACAAAAATCCTCCAGGTCTCTTGTTTTTAGTCATCCTTCGTGAACCTGGAATACACTCCTGTGCACAAAACAAACTCCTATTCCCAAAACACGCATTGATATTGGCTATGGGAAGCAATTCACAAACCCTATGCGTATGGAAACAATACTGAACAAATAAACTGTCATTATCATGAAATATGGGGTTCAGCATACGTTTAATGAAGGCATTGCCACCTATGTACCATCCTCGCCATGTGCCTTCATTCCATCATTACATTAACAGGAGCTTTTATTTCAATATCGTAAATCAAATCAAACTGGCAGCACAACCATGTTTTCATTTTTTTATATATGTTGTCAGTTTATAACCAAAGTTACATATATGCTTAATTTCACAATATCCCTTTCTTTAATACAAATCAATAACCTTTGAAAGATAAATGATTTGAGCCTTATTATGGTTTAAAGGAAAACATAGCAAAAAATCATAAAAGAAAACTAGGGTAAAACTAGGATTATGACCCCAAATGGAAACACTAAGAAAAATAAAATAAAAACCCTAAGATAAATATGAAAAACAACTATAAAGATAACAGATCCTGGTGCTAAATGATCAAACCATAATTGAGCATCCCCATTTAGAGATGCACCTAAGGCTCGCATGTAAACATCTTCATTATCTGCACCTAGAGAATCCATATAATCTAGAGGGAATCCAAATGACTTTCAATAGATATATTATTGCTTCCATCAAAACAATGCAACCTCTTGATGTATCCATTTGGCATGGGATGAGGTGCCCCATATATTTCAGAGAAGTTAAAAGGAGAAGGTTTGGCATCTTCATCATCTGCACCTAGAGAATCCATATAATCCTAGAGGGCATCCAAATGACTTTCAATAGATATATTATTGCTTCCATCAAAACGAGGTAACCTCCCGATGTATTTATTTGGCACTGGATGAGGTTCCCCATATATTTTAGAGAAGTCAAAAGGAGAAGGTTTGGCTTGTTTCCTAACTACTCTCGTTCCTTGAGTTGTATGTCTAAATGAATTACAAGAATCATTCACCCAAGTCTTTGGTTGGGTTTGATGCTCACTTACTGGTTTATCTGGAGTGCTTGGGATGAAATCTAACATATGAGGAGAAACATGAGTATTATAATAATTTTGACATTGAGGTTTATACCTATATGCATATTTAAAGTCATCCTCCTACTGAGGTCATGAATCCCATTCTTTAATTTCCTCTTTTCTCCTTCTAGGCCTATTCATATATTCAGTTAATTCTTTTATGGACTATGAAAGTCGGAGAAATACATCTAGGTCCATTATGATTGATAACTTTAAGATTTACCAATGGAGTCTCTATATGAGTTCACCAATGGAGTCGTGTTGTGGAGTCTCCAAGTGAAATGAATGATCCCACTCACTGAAGTAACACATGAGAGAGAAAAATAAGTAACTGATAATAATTAAGCAAAGGCAAATTGCAGTCACTAAGTTTAGGTCTGGACGCGATACGATTCAGAATATAAACATGAAATACACTACTCGCAAACAGTAGAGGTAATCCTCTACCTCCCCAGCAACGGCGCCAAAAGATGTTATCACTCAAAGTGTAGTTGCCACCAAAGGTATCCTATCCAGGACGGTGGAGGTGGAAAATTAACCAAGTGACGTTGCAAGGGCCTCATCTACTACTAATATAGAATGGTTGTCACATCAGACGAGCTTTTGTCACTTTAGATCAAGTTATAGGCAAGATCAAGGGGGAGGCCCTAGTTATCTAATGAAGGCTAACTAACCCAAAACAAGACACACAAGCCAAGTATACCAAGAGGAAACAAAAATGCCTTGAATGGTGAAAACCCTAGATCTATAAGATAACTATAGGATCAAGAGGTTAGTCTTAGGTTGAGAGGCTTTAGGTAATGTATAATGTTCAACCATAGAAATAAATCCCAATAGCACAGTTCAAAGTATTAGATCCAGAGAGATCAAGTGTCTAGACTCTAAAGGAAATGCCCAAATCATGCCACCTAGGGTTTAAGCAATGAAAGTGAAGAAGAACACAAATGAGAATTCAGATTAGTCAAGGCACTTCAGATTTGTTACCTTATGCAAAATTTGACAGATAGACAAGATTCAAGCAACACCCAACTAATAGATCTAGAAAAATAACCAACAACCCAAGGAGGGTGAGTTGCCTAAAGGAGACCAGTACTAGATATGTGGGTAAATGGAGTCAATTTTCGCTCAAACTTGGACTCTAGAGGTTTTCAATGATTTTAGACTTGGGTTTTGATTTATAATCCCAAAACATCGTCGGATCTATCATATCTACAAAACTAGGGTTTTAACTTTAAAATTTAATGGTGACAAATGAAACAGATCCCAGAAATGCAAAAATAAAGCAAGAAATACTTGTGGGCGCCAAGCACAGTTATGATCTTCTCAATCCAAATCAATTACAAGTGGGCTCTATGCAATTCCAAGCTAAATCGATTTGCTCTCCAAGTGACCAATGCGCCCTTCTCCTGTTGAGATGGTCAATATATGTTAGAATCGAATCACAAGAGAAAAACTATATGAAATGCAAGCCAAACCATGAAGCATCAAGATGATCTAGAGATACACTAAAGATACTCCCTCACCAATTTGCTACCTGCACAATCAACACAGCCCTTGCAAGAAAAGTTATGGAGATAGCATAAATCCACAAGAATGTCAAAGAGAAAAGACTTTCCAATCATGTCCAAGAACATTAGACAAAGCTTCCAAGATTTCTCAAAATTATTCTCTTTATTGTCGATAATCCAAGAGCCAAAAGTTCGTTTACCAAATGGTGAGAGATCATATAAATAGATCCTCACAATCCAAAACCCTAAACCCCAAAAGTATGTAGGGCTAGAATCAAAAGATAATACATCACAATCAACGACTAACAAGTGTCAGATACAATATACATGGATCACTCTAAAAGAAGGGGGACCCACTCCCTCAATGACGCCTAGGGGGGACGTAAGACATAACATGTGCCTAGATACATCAATTTAATATCATGGTGGTTGCTATGAGGTAAAAACATCTCCACTAGCAAGGCCCCAAAATACATCATCATAAGATATAACATAAAGTGATCATGGACACTAGGACGTGTGCCCCTCAATACAATAGATGACGCCCCCAACTGATAGGTAGGAGAATGTATGGACCCCACAAGCGATGAATACCAAGTCGTAAGGTGTAGAATGCATCAATATCAAGTCTCTGTCATGTCCCCAATTAAATAAATTCAAAATAGGACTATTTGAAAATAATGTTTCAACTTTCACCAACCTACTAGTTCCCTAGGTTGAGATGGAGACATAAATTTTGTAATAAGGGGCTATGGGACCCAAAAGGACTTTAGTTTACCATATTCATATTTAAATGGGTCATAAATGATAAATTCTAAGAAAATAAGGTGTCATGGGTTCATGAAGACACTTGGAATCTTGTGAAGCCTTTGGGTGACTAGATCCCCGCACACTTGGCATGATATTCATCCAAATTCGAACATATGGGTAATGTAACATTATTGGATAGTAATGCGGTGTCTAATATCATATAGTGAGACAAGGAAGTCGAATTGGTAAAGGAGGGTAACTCCCATGGAAGAGGAAGAGACTAGAATACAAGGTGTGCCACTTGGAAGGAGATTCTATCCACTCTATGACAACAAATGATGGAAGATTCTATGACAAGTATGACAAATTCAAACCTGATTGTTGACATATGACAAATCTGACATGTCAGGGCTAAAAATAGCCACCAAGAGGTCGAATTTGGGAGTTAGAGAAAGCCATTCGAATCAGGGAAAGAAATTGGAGCATGAAGAGGAAGACAAGTGTCATGAGAGTTACTAAACCACTAAGATGAGTTGGAGGAAGCTCATGGAGGGAAATTCAACCTTAGGAGGCCTCATGAAGTTAATAAAAGGATGGCATGAGGAAGGAGAATGGCTTTTGATCATTTGTTAATTGGCCTTTGGCATTTTGGAGAGATTTTGCTTGTCCATTACACGATGAGTTCACTCTCCCTGCTTGTTAACCAATTTCGAGGGAGTTGGATTCCTTTCCAAGTTGGTTGATGGAGAGGCCATTCAGAAATCTCATGGGAGCTTAATTAAGGAGTTTTATTTTCAGGTTGAAGGTCCATACAGTCGAATTCTCATCTATCTCCCCATTCTCTCATTGCTTCTTCTCCATCCCCCCACACTCTCATTTGATGGCACACTTGTTGGAGTGATTCTTGCGCCTTGCTGAGGATATTTGATGGCCAAGGTTTGATTTATGATGTATGTCTCTGTAATATCATCTCCATATGCTCTGTAAGTTGAAATCTCATAAATACATGTATGAAAGGCTCGCATTCCCCATGCTCTTGAATAACTAGTTTTCATGGATTTGGCTTCAATATTGAAGTAGCTTTATATCATATTTGNTGGGGAAGCAATATATGATGTATGGCTCTGTAATATTATGTCCACATGCTCTGTAAGTAGAAATATCATAAATACATGTATGAAAAGCTTGCGTGCTCATGCCCTTGTATCACTAGTCTTCATGGATTTTGGCTTCAATCTTGAAGTAGTTTTATACCAAATTTGTATGAGAGATATTATATGAGTTTGAGGATGTTGTGACAACCATATATGATGTATTACTCTATGATTTAATGTCCATATCCTCTGTGGGTCAAAATCCAAGAAACTCGTGTGTGAAAAGCTTGCATTCCCATGCCATTGGGTCACTAGTTTCCATGACTTTGGCTCCAATCTTGAAGGAGTCTTGTATAAGATTTGTATGAGGGATGTTCTCTGAGTTTGAGATGTCGTGACAGCCATATATGATGTGTTACTCTATAATTTCATGTCCCTATGCTCTGTGGGTCGAAATCCAATAAATCCATATGTGAAACTATTGCAATTCCATGCTACTAATTCACTAGTTTTCATGTATTTGACTCCCATACTAAATGACTTGTATACCAGACTTGTATGAAGGGATTTCTATGGTGTTTAATACTGTTGTGGAATCCATTTGTATTATGTATATGGTCCCTATATGTCACATCTTGATCTAAACATTTAACTATACCTTTCATATGTCAAAATCAATCTAGTTATGCAATTTACCCATAAGCAATTTCACTGAATGTTATCAAACGAATGTGGAACTCTAAAACCAGTTTTCAGAACTAATAACCATGTGTAATGATAGTCCATGAGTTCTTATATCAGTTGACAGTCCCCATACTCTGCTTACAAATTTGGGAGGTTCGTACATGAGTTGGGAAGCCCAGTTGGCCTACACCCTAGGGGGGATTTCATCACAATCTCCTAGTAATTTTTGGCTCTTTTGTCATCAGCCCTAAACAAGTTTACAGAGATCTAAAGTCTGATAAAAAGTATCCATAAACCACCTTGGGATGTTTTAAGACTCGCCATACCATCTCATTTCAAATTTGGGATCATTTGGTGAAAGTTGGAACCCTCTAGAGTCATAACTAGTTAAGCTCAAATTTTGCTCATTTTGTAATTTTATCCAAATCTCCAAAAAGGGACATTACAGTCTCAGACCAATCTCATGCCATTTCTTGTCCCCACTAAAGCCAAATCGATTTCCTTGCTAGCCATTCTTCAATTATTTTTCTATTGGAACATTATCCCGAAAAGATAAAATGCCTGTAACTCACTATAGACTAAACCAAGGCCCCAATTGTGTGCAAAAATGAATCCGAAGACATAGGAATATGGTAATAACGAGTACCCATATCCATATATCCTCTGTAGCGCCCTAGGAGAACATAACTAATTTTTGTAAATCATCTACAAGCCATTTTTACATGGCAATATGCTATTGGATAATGAACGGACCACAACATCAAGTACCTGGCCCAAAACTAGAAACTGAATGTTCCAATGGACTCAAAATGTCCAAATCCACTAGGAATGAGTACTCATACACTATGTGTCCATCAAGAAATCAGTCTGAAAGTCCATCCATACTCAAATAATAAGAATGGCCTATAATTGCTGATAATAATAAAAACAATGTAAGCCACCATATAAAAGCATTGTCTGGATCATGGAAGCATATAATGAACACTAAAAGGCCACGAATAATCAAGATCAAGCACTGTCGACCATCCTCATCCTGGAACCTGCTGTTGACTTGGTCAAACTAGGATGACTAGGTTAAGAATGATTAAAATAATGACCCAACTAAAAATTAATGATGTTGCGTGTACAAATCGATAAAGTGTGCTTCCTTTTTTATGTTAGCAACAAGACTAAATTATAAAGTGGCATTTAACTGAGGATCATGAATATAAAACATCAATAATAAGTCTAGATCAAAGTAACCAGTCACTCCAAGCAAGAACCTCAAGTGTATACTCATTTACAGACTTAGCCATTTTTCTAGTAATGGTGAGTGTGGGAGAAACAAGGTTAGGCTAAAGGGCTTGACTTAACAACCTCAACACTGTGACCTCTCGGATGAAGAAAAAAGAGAAACCACCTATACATATGCTGGATAGATGAACACTAGGGGATGGTGGTGCCTCACAAATGGGTAGAGTGATGAGAGTGATTCAATAGACTCTTAGACAAGCAACCTTGAATGCATTTATTCGCACACAGTTTTGCACACTTTAAGATTTAACATTTAACTTAACTTTTTGATCAACTTTCACTAGCCATCCTCTAAGAGCAAGTGCCTTGAATAGCCTTGTGGGCCTAATATAATGACTCGGTATGACCTACATTGTCTGTCATTGTCCATAGGTGCGATGGAGTGACCACCTGTTGCCTTGTAGGGGCAAATGACCTCACATCATACAAAGGATGAGTGCTCGTCTCTTGGCAACTGACCAGCTATGAAAGATATTGAATTTATTTGCAGTAGTGTTTAGAAACATTGTTTTTGTTGACTTAGCATCCATTTAGGTTCCGAGGCTTTAGTGTCTGAAGAAACTTTTATGGGGAATACTTGGTTTCAAGGACTAAAAGAGAACATTCTTGTGATAAGAATCACACATTCTAAAGTCGAGACACAAAGGAAACATGGGATTTATCCAACACAGAGGCATAGGTGGGGGAAATCCTCGATATCACTAGTTAAGGTGTAAGTCATGGTCAAAATCGAGAGTGAAAGGTAATGCATGGACGAGGAAGGTGACAAAATGATGCCATGACTAGCAAAGATCCTATGGGGAAATGACCAAGTCCATACTATGATAAGGGCATGACCAACAAGTATATACAAGAACCTCTCCCCTAAAGCAATTGAATCACTTCTACTCTAAACCCACTATCAGAGCAACATAGAATATCGCCAATGCATAACCACCATACACCAAGTCAAGCTACTAAAATAAGTAAAGGAGCACAACAAATGTCCAAGTGCATAAACCATGTACATACTGGGTCATATACCTGTATCTACAACCTATAAAACCTAAATGGCATTGGAACACTACTTTATATACCATGGGCATTGTCATCATATATGCTCTAAATGATGAAGAATGGCTAACTCATTCATCGACTTGGGGTCATGAGGCTCAGTCATGGTATGAAATTGAAGATGTACATGCTCTGGGTCCACTAAATGCATGAGTGATCATCAACAAACCGCTCATCAACTGTTGATCTCATGTATAGTATAACAAAGGACGAACTCAGGAATATGCTCAAATTGGTTTGTAATCATGGTAGCCCCTGCTACTATGGATGTGACAACAACTGCCTAGCCCTACTTAATGTCATGATGGTTCTACTACCTTCAGTCACTATTGCAATGGCAAACTTTCCATTTTTGTGAAATTTGAACCCTGGTGGGAGCCATACAATCCCCGCTTTCATTGGCATGGCTACTATCTCTCAACAATGGCTAATTAGTCATATCCTTTACATACTTGTGATTGAGAGGTGGGCTTCATACTAAAGGTGGGACACCTGAATCGGAACCCTAAGTATAAGAGATGGAAATATCCAACCCTAAAAGGAAAATCGATACTTAGAGAATGCCTCTCTAGTTGTATTAAAGATTGAAAGCTTGTGTTTCCTAATATTGACTGTTAGATGCCGAATATGTGACCTAATAGATGTTGATATGTTTTCCAATCAAATGGGAGGAAATGCATTGTTTCACATATTTAACATCATCCACTTCCTTGGCTAGAGAGTCTACTTGGTGCTTAGTGCCTCCAATTACTAAGGACAAAAAAGACGTAATGAGCCTAGTGGTGTTGGTCCTAGAAAGGTCTCGCAATATTTCTCACCTACGAGTGATCACCTTGCAAATTTATAAGCTAGGTATCTCTAATTGGGTAAGCATTTGAAAGTAAAAAGATCCCCTTGACTCATTTTTTCCCTTGTTGGATTGATTCCAGTCGCCCTTGTTGGATTGGCACTAGTCTCTTGGTCCTGACATCACCCCCTTTCTATTTTCACACTACAACAAAGACCTGTTTTGCTAAGCATTCTCTTTACCTTGTTCTTCACTTAGGCTTAGCAATCCTATCCTTAGGGAAGACCCCCTTGGTTGGATAAGAGCCAATCAAAAGGGTAGCGAGGTAGTTATTGAGGTGACAATAGGTAACACCTCTAGGTTATAGCTGAACTAGCCTTGTTCTTTGGGGCTTTAATCACACATGCTAGTTCAAGCTGTAGCAATATACACTACTCAAGTAAGTCGTGTCATTTTAAGCATGATTCCAGAATTTATGTGACAAGTCGAAAAATTAGTTAGCAATATTATCTTTGTAATATCAGTTTCTAATCTAACAAAAGCGGGGAGAGTACATGACAGTTCATAAGAATTCTGTACTGATTGATTTTTTATTAGATGTTAGCGAGGCTCTGTCCCTGCATGGAATAAATTTACTGGCATACATCAAATATCTTTCTGAAATTATTCTTAACCTTTCTTTCTAAGTTTAATGTTCCTGATCAACCTAATTGTTGAATGTGCAGTTGAATCTAGGCATCTACTTGAAAGACAATGAGACAGATCTTTCTTTACTTGTTGATCGTTCTGTCGGGGGTTCTAGCATTTTTGATGGAGAACTAGAGATCATGTTACATAGGTTGACATTTCTTTTGTCATCAGCCTTGTTATTATTTGTGTATTTTTCAATCATGTATTTTACTGATTGTTCCTGACTTTTAAATGTTCAGGCGTTTGCTCCATGATGACAACAAGGGTGTGGCTGAAAACTTGAATGAAACTGTATGCTTTAACAACAATAGGACTTGTGAAGGCTTGACTGTAAGTTCAATTTCCATACCCACAATTCATAATTTTTTGTTTAAATGTTTTTTGACATGTCAATGTATCTGGCTGAATATTGTAAAACTGGTCTTTCAGTCAAAGTGCACTCTGACCTAATGGCTTTCCTCTTATCCTTTAATTAGATGCATGCTCATTTGTATATTATTTTTGAATCATATCTTTTTTAATATAATCTTCCTTTTTACCCAAAAAGAACAAGAACAGGAATATATAAGACTCTTAATTTGCATTACAAATGAGGATGCATGTACCAGCATGGATATGCCATTTTCAAGCTCCGAGGATATGGAAATTTGGTTTTAGAAGAATATATATATATGAAATAAGATATTTCGTCATTCATCATACTTGAAATGAAGTAAATTCATCAAGTCCGAAATAAGATGATTATCTTGGTTTCTGTAGTGTGATTTAGGATATTTTAGGATTTTGTTTAGACCATATGATAGGGTAGGACCTGTTAACACCAGATCCGTCTACATGATTCTTAGTGTTATCTTCGAGCATATGTTCATAGAAATTATATGGGATGGATTCGTCACTCAACCTTACAAAGTTTGTCATTTGGGGAGTTGTCAGACATCAGTATTTCAGGGGGACAACACAGCTTGTGTTGTTTTAGCAGGTTTTTAGTTCAGACTTCCAGGGATCTATTTTTAGCAATTTTCCCCAAGCATCAGATGAACATGGAGAGAGGATGCAAAGGGGATAGAGGATAGTCAGATAAATAGAAACTTCATCTTGCTTGAAGTTTGAAAGTAGATACAGATTCTCATTCAAGAGATGAGCATGGAGTTCTGTTTTGGTGAAGCTCCAACATGTTTAAGGCCTTGGTCAAAGAAGTCAAACTGGTTGAAATAGTCAAAGATGAGGTCTAAAACTAGAAATTTTCCATTTCTAGAGATGATCATATTTTTCAAATACCTAGTATCGAGTATAGTATGGGAATGAATTTTGGTGGTGAAATTTTTGGACTATTTTTAGTAGTATGTTTTTTCAAGATTTGACATTATTTCTGCTGGCCTAGTATGGCATATGGCATCTGGGTCAAATTTCATCCTTGTTATCACACAATCCAGCATCTTGATATTGAAAGCCCTAAAACCAATGATAGCTTATGGATAACTAAGAGGGAGCCACTGTCACCTCAGCAACCCTCTTCTGCTCTTTAGGCTAGCTCTTCTCTAGCTCAAGAGAGGGGTCCATAAATAGGATTACTAAGGCTTAGCAATGAAGCACAAGGTGAATTTGAAGAGTAGCCCTAGCAAAACAAGGTTGTTTTTATGAAAGTAAAAGATATGGCAATGAAGGGATTGGAGACCAGTGTCTTATCAAATGGACAAATGGGCATGAAAGTAAAAGAAAATGGCAATAAAGAGATTGGAGACCAGTGTCTTATCAAATGGAAAAATGGGCAAATGGGGTCAATCAAGGATAGTAATGAAGTGCTTACCAACATCCAAGGGTAGCTAGAGTTTGAGAGCAAATTCCTATCCTATCCAAGAAAGGCCATATTTATCCTAGGATCTATAAAGGCATAACTAGAGTGGTAGCTTCAACACTAACTTGGGTATAATTTTCACCAAGCATGGAATCCTAGGGAATATAATCAAGCATTGAATATACACCACCTATTGAACCATAAACCAAATAAATTTAACCTTGCAAAGTAAAGAGCTCACTTGCAAGTCATCACAAGAAAGAAACCATTGTTGATTCAAAAATACACCAAAGCATTAACAAGATTTCCTCATCATAGTGCTAGCATCAACCATCCGTAAAAGAAAAAATATATTCTATCAAGTCTTGGTGAGATTTATCCCCCAATCTAAACATGAAGAACAAATGAGGAAGAAGCTCTCTTATATAGAGATAAGCTCTAACTTCCTATACAATAAAATAGTTATAAATTCTCTATATCTAGCCAAAGATGGAGTAAACAAAACAAAATACTCCAACAAACCCTATCCAAATCTAACAACATCCATGAAATATGGTGGTCAAAGCCACAAGTACAATATCCAAGAGAAGAAAAGCCGAAGAAGAGGGTGCATCCATCAAATGAGAGTCAATGATGACAAGAAGAAGTCAAACCTAGCCTCCAAAGGCTCTCTCAAGGTAGCGCTTCAAGAAAATGGCCTCAAGCTCCATTAAAAGGCTCCAAAAGGCATGCAAGGCAAAAGTATGTCATGACTCTCTAAACAATATTTCTAGAAATGCTAACTTCCTCAATTTTTAGCGTATTTTCTATTATAACTACTTTTCAAATAATTTGTGGCCACTCTGCATCTAATGGTGTTGAGATGGCACAATCTTGGGCACTTTGTCAAAAAATAACTTCTCTCGAAGTTAGGACACCCCTCCAAAAACGTCCCATCAAAAATATCCTAGAGAGTGTGTAAACAACCCTCCAAAGGGTGGGTGCTCATGAAGGGAAAATCAATGAATGTAGAACAAGTCAACAAGTGCAAGAGTTTGCTTCCATAATCAAGGGGTCAAACCTTCAACCAAGAAATAGAAGATCTATATGCAACATTTCATCATGTGGGGAATATTATCAACATATGTGCAATGAATGTCTAGATAAAAACCACTAAGGGAGACAAAATACCTTGGGCATATGCCTTGGAGGAGGATACAAGGAGAACGGAAGGTGGCTCAATGCTCATTGGATCTGTTTGTTGAAGATGAGGGGGAAACAATACACTCCCATGGGCTATCCCCCCTGTGAATATGTGTCTCGCATACCATTCAAGGTTGAAGGGATGAAACTCGTGAAAGAGGATTTCCACAAAGTACTAGACGAAAAGTTGGTCCACGATGTGTCGAGCCATCTCAGGGGAGCATCCAGTTGTTGCTGTCTAGAAACAAAGGTCTGCTTTTTGAAAGGGTAAGCCATGTCTTGGGATCTAAGTCAACAACCCCACATGAGTTTCGTCGGGGGGGAGACACCCTATGATATCACATGTCTGGGGTCCATTAGAATGGTGATGCTGGCTATTGGCCCCTTAGTGTTCTTGTTCATTGTTAGTAACAGAAAAAATGATGTCATTGTCCAAGTGGATGTAATAGAGAAGATCCTAGATGAAAAGATGACAAAGATGCAAAGCACAAATACAAATGGTTTTGTTGAAGTGGAGGAATAGGCCAAATGCAGACTATAGCTTTAATACTTGAAGTGGAATAGAGCTCCAAAACATGTACAGAATTGCAATTCTTCTCCTCATACCTCTGTTCTACCTACAACTCTCAGTATGCATATGTAACATATTTGTGACTGAAATAAAAATTGAGTTTCCTATTGGACTGTAGGTTGGTTTGTTAAATTTTAGAAGCAAAGACAGAAAAGAAATACAGAAGAAAACAATGGAGCATTTCTCATATGCTCTTCTCCATTAAACTCAGAATATAAAGGATTACTATCATAACTAAGTGGACCCAAAAATAGAAACTGATTTCTAACTGACTTGATAAAAATATAAAAGACTTAACCAATTTATACTCAGTCAACCACTATCATCTAACTATATCAAGAATGCAAAGCACTACTTCTACCTAACTGGAATAGGGGAGATTACAAACTTCAACACTCCCTCTTAATCTCAACGGTTACAATCTTTAGTTCTGATGACACCCAAGTGCTCTCTCTGAAATTCAAAGATGATTCTCCCAATGGTTTGGTGAAGATATCTGCCAATTGATCCCTTGAACCACAACATTGTAGTGTAATGTCTCCATTGTTGACAAGCTCGCGTATGAAGTGGAAGCCAGTGTCAATGTTCTTGCCTTTCCTGTGGAATACATGATTTTTAGATAGTGCAATAGTTGAACTGTTATCACAGAAAATAGGAGTTGGCTCATTTTCCACATGTGTAAGATCATATAAAAGTCTTCTTAGCCATTGTGCATGGCATGTTGCTGTAGTTGTTGCTACATATTCTGCTTTTGTAGATGAAATGGTAGCAATGGGTTGTTTCTTGGATGCCCAAGACATCAAACTTGTCCCCAAATGAAAAGCATATCTTGAAGTGCTTTTCCAATCATCAATGTTGCCTGCAAAGTCACTGTCTGTGTATCCAATGAGGTTGTTGTCTTCAAACATTGTGTACCATAAACCATAATCAACTGTACTTGCAACATATCTCAAAATTATTTTCCCAACTTTCCAGCGAAAGTCTTTGGGAGACTCCATAAATCTGGAAATCAAAACCAGCCGTATACATTAAATCGGGTCTTGTTGCAGTAAGATACATTAGGCTACCTACAAGCTTCTTATACAAAGTCAAATTTACTACTGGTCCTTCATCCTGCTTGCTATATTTCATGCCTATGGCAATGGGTGTATCTGTTGGTTTGCATTTAGCCATTCTTAACCTCTTCAAAATGTTTGTAGCATACTTATGCTGAGATATAAAAATCCTTAAAAAGATTGCTCAACTTCTGTTCCCAAATAATGCTTCATAAGACCAAGGTCAGTCATCTCAAATTCCTTTTTCATGACTGATTTAAAATCTTCTGACTGCAAATTTTCAGTATAAATCATATCAACAACATACAGACAAACAATCAGAATTTTACCTTGCTGATCTATTGTTGTGTAAAGAGTGGGCTCATGGGCTCATTACTGCTCTTATTGAATCCATTGTTGAGCAAGTAAGAGTCAATTCTGTTGTACCATGCTCTTGGGGCTTCCTTTAGACCATGCAAGGCCTTCTTCGACTTGAATACTTTGTACTTAGCCTTTTACGTCAATTCCTGGTGGTTGATCCACATACATCTCTTCATCCAATATGCCATTTAGAAAGGATGACTTCACATCCATTTGGTATACATGCCACTTATTCTGGGCTGCAATAGCTAATACAACTCTAATGGTATCTAACCTTGCTACTAGAGAAAAAGTTTCACCATAATCAATTCCTGGTTGTTGAGCAAATCCTCTAGCAACAAGTCTTTCCTTATGCTTCTCTACCTTCCCTTTCTCATTTAGTTTTGTGTTGTAAACCCACTTGACACCAATGCTGGTTTTGTCTATTGGTAGGTCAACAAGTTCCGATGTACTGTTCCTTTCAATAACCTCAATTTCATCATTCATGGCCTACAGCCAATGTTCTTCCTTCACTGCTTCTTCAAAATATGTGGGCTGACAAGATAATAATGAAAAGTGAGTTTTCCAATTCATTTTGTCTTCCTGTTTATAAATTTCTCTTTTGATTTCTAACTGACTTGCTAAAAATAGAAAAGACTTAACTGATTTATACTTGGTCAACCGCCACTGTCTAACTGACTCATAAATGCAAAGCATTACTTCTATGTTCTACCTAACTGGAACAGGGGGGATTACACACTTCAACATGGTTGTTCTTATTTAATTGCTCTACTTGGTATCTTCACCACACTTAAATTATATGTTTCCCTGTTGCCTAACACATACATATAACTATAACCTCCGTATCTTCCAGAAGTTGTGATTTTCCATAAAACTAGACCTAGGTACTCACATCAATGGTCATTATGCAATACATGCTTTTCAGGTCCTACAAGCATATATAACTCATATCATGTGGCCCTATAGGATCATGTGAAGTGGGTTCACTTTCTTTATAAATATGCTTAGATGGAATGTTGGGGTTGGCCGTGTTAGGATTATTAATCCTCCCTTGACCATACTGTCTATTAGATTAATTTTTCCTAACTTAGGAACCTTGATTCATTATTTGGGTCCACTAGTACCATTGGGTCCACTTGGCCTAATGGGGCCACCTAGATCAGTTACTAGAGTGTGGGAAACACTGCTAGAGGTTAACTGCCACTTACTACATGTGCATGCATCAGTTTGGGCACCTCCTAGACCAATCCCTACATTTTAGGAGCAACTGGGAGTCCCGGCACCAACCTCTATCAGTTAGGTGGAATTGGAACTAGTTAGTCTTAGTTAGCCCCCAGTTACATTCAGTTACTTCACAATCAATTAGCTAGCGCTAGCAATGCATGGATAATGCATGGTTGTCTGGGGAGGAGCGTTTTTCCTACCTGCCACACTCAGTTGCACTAAGTTAACTAGCTGTAACTGATTGATTGAGTTGTTGGACATCAGGGAGTTGATCTGTTGGACTCCAATATTGATTGAGAGACCATGACTCAGACTTTGTCAGTTACTTCACAATCAGTTAGCTAGCGCTAGTAATGCATGGCTAATATATGGCTGCATGGGGAGGAGCGTTTTTCCTACCTACCACACTCAGTTGCACTAAGTTAACTAGTTAACTCTGATTGATTGAGTTATTGGACATCAGGGAGTTGATCTGTTGGACTCCAATATTGATTGAGAGACCATGAGTTAGAGATTCAGTTAGATACAGTCAGATCCACTTGGTAGATTCGAATTGCTACCTAATGCATTCGAATTCTTCCTATTTGTAACCCTATTGTACATTGGATTTATTATTGTGAATGATATTGTAAATTCCTGAGCAATACTTGTCCGTTTCTTATGTGGTTTGTTTTGTTCAGTTTGTATCTTCATTCTCCATTCTTTTGCTGCAAACATTATTAGAACTATCTGCTTGAAGATCTAAAATGGCATTCAAATTCTAATAGGCCGATCATTTCCATTGACAATAGGATAATGCAATACCATATATAAATCCGATAAAACATGCAATACATAACAACTTCCTAATCAGATCATCACTTACGATTAATAGATGTTGATATGAGACCATTAATAATATTTTAACCTCCCACAAGATTCATTGCAAGCAAATTTTTGGATAATTGATGTTTCTTAGGGATTTTGTCAAGCAATGAGAGACGATAATATGTGCATTGGACTTTCGACATAATCAATTTTTAATCTAAAAACTCTCAAAATGTTCAATGTTAATCAACCAAGTACAAAAAAAAAATATTTTTTAAAATCCTAAGAGAGAAATACATTGCAACTTTTCTGAACATGATAAAGTTTCGGATAAACAGAAGTAGTTAAAATGACCATAGTATTTTTGTTGAATGTTGCCTTGGAATACATAGCACCTCTTCTATTCGTGAATGAGATTCTACAACAAACACAAAATAAGTAGTTAAATTTAATCCCTGCTTTATATGTGCATTGGAATTATGACATAATAAAAATTTAATCTAAAAACTCTCAAAATGCTCAATGTTAGTCAACCAACTATAACAAAAAAATTCAAATCCTAAGTGAGAAATGCATTGCAACTTTTCTCTGACATGATGACCATAGTATTTTTGTCAAGTGTTTCCTTGGAAGTTGGAACACATGGCCACTCTTCTCTTCGTGATTGAGATTTCTACAACAAACAAAACATATGTAGTTAAAGTTAATCCCTGCTATTAGCTAGTTTGCATAGTTCCACAGAGAACCGTAACTGCAGAGCAGAAGATCCCAAGCTTGATGGCAGTGTTTAAGTGGTAACACACATTAACTTCATGTTCAGGAATCATTACTGTTTATATCACATAAAAGGTGTCAGTGACTTGTTACTAAGGCAACGTAATGTTAAAGGTTCGGTGGTTAAAGCACCTAACCAACTATGGGTGCTATTAATATGTCACTTGCGATAATTCATTGCAAGTGTGAGAGATGTAAACCATTGATGCACCCTATTTTCCTACAAGAGGAATAAAAAAATTCTACACAAAGTCTAACCAAACCACCTAAGTTGTCATACACCTCTATCAATCCAAAAATCTTCATTGACCAACAGGATGAAACCATAATGGTCTTTGTTATCTAGATTGAGAAGGCCACACATCTGGATCTTCATCAGCCATCCACAGAAAATAGTACTTATTGTCCCTTACTAACATTCTTATTGTAAGGGCATATGCTTTGATAATTTGACATATATTTTATTATTTTGGTTATGCAGATTCAAGGTAAAATCTATCTAAGTGTCAGCCCTGTCGGAAAAGCTTCAGAATGGAGACGTACAAAGGGACAGAAAGCACTACTTCCTCTTCAACTCTCATTTGCCATCATACCAGTAAGTTTACTGATATTTATTTTTTACTTAACTAGTTATAGGAGGCCAGAAGATTAGGTCTCCAAGTTATTCTAGGAAAATGGTGTTCTCCCTTTCCAGTTATTGCAGTGCATTTGTCTCTATACATAAAAGGAGGCTTTGAATTTCTTCTATAATTGGCTGCTTCATCTAAGCAATGGACAAGACCACATTTTGTTTCAATTCAGGCAAGTGGTTATGAAATGTAAAAAAATAACGTTCAAGTTTGTAGTTTTCAAGAAAGAAAAATACCTCTTTTTAATATGAAAAACAAAATTGCTGCAGCCTTACCAGCCTATGGCTATCTAAATGATAACCAGATAAGGCACTAAGGAAATCCATTATATTTAATGTAACAGGATGGTGAACAAAATCAGATAAAGAAACCTCAATATTCAGCTTTGGCAGAAGACTATGAGCTACCACCTAATGTCGCCATCCTTACGCTTCAGGTATTTTGATGCTACTCATGTATGCCGTTATCTTCTCTTTATTTGCACTTACATTTGCAACTCTAAAGGGTTGCCTTCAACCCTCCTGCATTATCATTATGACTTGTACTTTCTAGTCCCTTTGATCTATTTGGACGTTTTTGGACATTAATAAAATTTCTTTATTTGTTATAAGTGAACCTTCTAAATTTGTAAGCAATCAAAAAGACTTAAAAACCTAAATTCCTATTCATAATTTCGAAAGTTTAGCATTCATGTTTCTATGTTTGACACACGTACTTCGCAAATCAATATGACTAGAAAGCTATATTCATATTCTTAATTTCTAATTTCTAAACATTAGCACTCATGTGTCTATGTTTGGTACACATAATTATGCAATCTTGAATGCAGGAACTGGAGGATCAACAAACCTTATTGCGTCTAGCACATCTTTATGAGGTACGAAACAACTGAATAGTAGGAGCGGTTACCTTCCAAAACTATAGATCGACAATTGTATTGCATAATCACAGTTTGTAAATGGCAAATCGACAAAACAAAAACAAAAAACTTGTATTCGTACTATTTTTTATTATTTAAACAACTTACTGCAACATGAAGACGAGATGAGAGCAAGAGGTGAAAAGAAATTATATATGTGCTAGCTTCAATACTTACAGTGCTTTTTGTGCCTACGTAGGTTGGCGAAAGCGTAAATTTTTCGAAGCCTGCAACTGTTGATATCTATAAACTATTTGCAGACCGCAAGGTACAAGAGCAGCTCTTCCTTTTATTATCTCTCCTCTCTTTAATTTTCTTCTCGTTGTCTAAGGTTTGCCTATTTGGATTTACCTCTCTTTGTTTTTGTTCATCCTTTTTATTAGTCTAAATTCCGTCTTTTTAAGGAGATGCCTTTGGCACTCTCATATTGCCACTATTACTGCTTGTACTTTTCGATCACATGTGATTTCTTTCTTTCTCAGTGCAAATGAATCTGCAATCGCTGGATATACATCTTCCCTTTGATATCTTTATCTATATCTGGATTTAAATATTTGAAAATTTTACAAATGTGTACATTTTGTTCATCCATCAGTAAAGGAAAATTGTAAATGTGCATTTCATATCAATGTTTAATACATGCGTGTATGATATTCATACATATGAGTTATTACAAAAATGAAACCAACCTACTGCACTAATCGAGGGAACTTCTGAAGTGCGTCATTATGAACTCAAGTTTAATATGCTTGATTTTAATTCTTTATAGTAAGTTTTAATTCGTTTATCTTTTATTAAATTGGGAATGTATGAATGTTTGAAAGAATAAAAGAAACATTGTTATTATGAGTGCAAAGCTTTTTATTATTTTTAAGTATAAATGCCTCAACTCGATCTAAATGGAAAGTGCTTAAAAGAATATAAGAAAAAGAAGCTGTTATTATGATTGTAAAGTTCTCTTTATTTAATGTGTAAATGCATTTGATTATTCATTAACAGTTATCAATCTTAATTCTTAATTAACAAGTACTTTAGAATTGAAATTTGCCTTCTTCCATATAATAAAAACTTTAAAAAAAACTGAACCAATTGATTATGGGATACTCTTCATGAAAAATAAAAACATAGTTTGAAATTTTTTATTCTTTATGTTTTCTCTAACCTTTTGAAATGAATAAGCATTTAGCCATTTTAAAATGAGCAGTGTTATGTTCATCATAACTTGACAATAATATTGACTGATGAAATACGTTTTGCATGATTATGTAGGTTAAAAAGATTGTGGAGCTAAATCTTTCTGCAGCAAAGAAGAAATCACAAATGAGAAGATTGAATTGGAAAGTGGAAGGAGAGGATGATACTTCCCATGTGACTAGTAGCAAAAAAGAAATAAAGGATGGAGAGCACATAATAGAGTTATCACCCATGGAAATAAGAACCTTCCAACTTGTGTTTCATGATTGAGCAACTTATCTTCCTTTTGATATTAAAGACTATCAATGTTGTAATAATTGGGCATTCAATTCGTTAGACACATTTGTTGGGTCATTTTTGAATTTTTTTGTATTATTTTCTAGATAAAGGCTCTCATAAAATGTAAAATTTTATGATTAACATTATTATAAATTATTGGAAGATTGTGTAATCGAGTTCTATCTTTATTTTGCAATAAATTTCTAAAAAATCTTGTGAAAATAGAAAAAAGGGAACAAAGATAAAATCAACTTTTTTTAAAATAACAATCCACTGCTTCTAGAGAGACATTTTTTAGAAGACATTGAAATCTCTAGAAGAGAATAGATTATGGTGTGGTGTAAAAATATCATACATTCTATTACTATGGATACATTCAAAAATCCGAAAGTTGGTTTTGATG
The DNA here is from genome assembly GCA_001517045.1 of Pseudotsuga menziesii. Classification (NCBI taxonomy): domain Eukaryota; kingdom Viridiplantae; phylum Streptophyta; class Pinopsida; order Pinales; family Pinaceae; genus Pseudotsuga; species Pseudotsuga menziesii. The sequence goes on from LPNX011210323.1 coordinate 764,832, forward strand.
TGCAAGTTTTGAAGTTGATGTGATGGAAGCAACCCTTGCTTTGGTACCAACATCCCTAGGGGCTTGGGTTTCATGCCTTTTGGCCCCCTTTGGCTTGTGGTTGTTATCATTAGAGGAATTTGGGGTCTAAAATGGGCCTTATAAGAAAACATGCCAACAATAATTTCTTGTGAGTTGGAATTCAAGAACCAATAAAATTTAAATAAAATGAGTCAACAATAATGGTTGAATTGACATATTTGTCATAAAAAAACTACTTTCTTTGTTCATATTTTCGACATATCTCCCTGTGCTTTTACTCAAATTTCGATTGGGAGATATTTTTGGATGTGGAATTTTATTATGCATCCAATGAGTACCCACACTGCATACTTTTGATGGACCCCACTACCCCAAAGACAAGAAATACCTGAAAAATGTGCTGATGACATCATCATCATGTTTTTCCAGGTATTTCTTCTTTTTGTGGTAGAGGGGTCCATCAAAAGTATGCAGTGTGGGTACCCATTGGATGAAAAATCAAATTTCACATCCAACAAGCTCTCTCGGTCGAAATTTGAATAAAAACAGAGGGAGATATTGAAAAATACGAACACAAAAAGTAGTTTTTTTTCTTTCTTCCTCCAAAATTAATCAATATTATTTTATTATTTTAACTATTATTTTATTATTTTCCTTAGGAGGCCCATTTTAGACCCCAAAATTCCTCTAATGATATGTCATATTTGTGATTACAAGCTATTACTACAGTATCATATCCCAATTATATGATTTGGTTCCACATTAATAATTATAGTATCATGTGTGGTTGTTTTAAATAATCTCGCATTAATAACCATTACGAGACAAAGGTAGTTTACAAGGAATTACCTATAGTGAAAGCTTTGTCAATTTGGAAGTTGGATGCAAATCCTCAAGTTGATGTGATAGCATCTTCCCTCAATACAATAGCATCATTAACAATTTCAATTTCATGTCTTGCAAACCCTTTTTGGCTTATTGTTGTTGTCTAATTGATGTATGTATTTATGATCTATTACTAAAATGACATATCTTTGTAAGGGGGATTTGTTTTGCATTAATACTCCCTATAGATAAGAGTGTGATGGGAATAATCCCACTTGGATAACATTTTTGAGACTAAGGTAATTTATGATGCATTCCTTGCACCAAAAGATTTATCAATTTAGATGTTGTGTTTGGGGTGCAATTTGTAGTTTGAAGTGATGCAGTTGTGGGGGGCTCTTTGTTTAGTGGTTGTTATCTATTTATGTAAATGATTGTACTCTCTCTCTCTCTCTCTCTCTCTCTCTATATATATATATATATATATATATATATTGTTAAAGTAATGTAACTACGAAAGATCTTCTATTTTGTACTTTTATTGTTATTCCTCCTTTCGGAGATGTTGTTCCTCCAATTGGGGGATGTCATTGATGTACTTGGTCATGTAAAGTCTTGAGGTAAAATATTCGTTATAAGTCGGGTCAGTAGTACCCACAAAAGTATTATTAAAATGTTATTTTGAGTCTCCCAAGGAAAGTCGGCCCTGGTTGAGAGGAGAAGTCGGCCCTGTTGGGTTATTAGGCTTCTCAAGTGATCAGTATAGATAGGTGAGTCGCCTCCCTCATTCTGACACATTCAGGACTCAAACAAGTTCACTAGAGAGAGGAGCAGTCCATCTGAGGATGAAGCGGTCTAGTCTTAGTTTTGGGTCTTACACTATAGTTGGTTGAAGTCTATATCGAGGAAGTCTTGCTGGGTTTTCTCCCCCACGAGGGTTTCCTAGGATAAATCTTTGTGTTCTCTTTGTTCTAATGTGCTTGTTATTGTTTTAGTGATCCTTTTGTTTTAACATAACAACTATTAAAATATTAACATGCCATCAGAGCCAACCTGAAAGAAGGCATTGTGCAGCAACTTATTCAATAGTTCAACATGCTAGGGATCACTATTCCAGACAACTCCCTCCACAAATCAACCGGAAAAGGACCATTCAACTCGCCCTAGAAAGGTGCATCTTTTTGTTGAAGCAGTTTTCAGTTCTGTGGATTTTGATTTTTTGACTTACCACTATTGTCGGGAGACACTAGGGCATCATATTTTTCAAGCCTTTCCCACATATTTGAGAAAAGCAAGATATAGACCACCTCGCCTTGGGGAGGTGCATCTTTTTCTCCAATCATATTTGCAAGTGACCACAGTTGAAAAATTAGGGTTTTCCTGTCAAACCCTAGATCATCCTGAAGCAGATTTCAGAAGCAGTCCTCAAATTGGTAAGTTCTACCTCCTATGTTTCCATTTCAGGTTATCATTCATTAAAGATGACAAACATTACCAAGCTTCATGAAAATCTTGAAGGAGCATAGAATTTCAGAGCATGGAAGTATAGAGTCATGCTCATCCTTAAAGAACATGACCTAGGAGGCTATATCAAAGATGAAGTCAAGGAACCAAGGGGAGATGAAGCAAAAGCCAAGAACAAGAAGGATATGATCAAAGCTAAGAGGATCATAGCTGATTCTATCAAGGATCATTTGATCCCTCAAGTATCTTCAAAGAATGCTCCAAACGAAATGTTTGATGCATTGACTAGCCTATTTGAAGGCAAAAACATCAACAAAAGAATGACCCTGAGAAATCAACTCAAGGGTGTGAAGATGCAAAAGGTAGAAACTATGTAGTCATACTTCTCAAGAGTATCTAAGATCAAAGAACAATTAGAATCCATTGGTGACATGGTGGAAGAGGCGGAAGTTGTAATCACCACCTTGGATGGTCTTCCACGAGAATGGGATTCCTTCATCAGAAGAATATGTGCTAGAAGAAAGTTAATCAATTTCAACAAACTATGGGAAGAATGTGTACAAGAGTAAGGAAGAATAGCAAATAGAGGAGAAGCTAAATGATAATGAAGATCAAGCTCTAGCAGCGCATGCAAAGAATAGAAGAAACAAAAGAAAGGATCGAGGATCACCTCCTAGAAAATCTCAAGAATCTCAAAGTAAGAAATATAGAAAGGATTACTCATTTTTCGAATGTTATGCATGTCATAAGTTGAGATACATTGCCAGACATTTTCCACATAAGAAAGATCAGCTCAAGAAGAAGAACCAAAAGTTACATGCCCATGCAGTTGAAGAGAATGAATCAGATGAAGAGAAGGCTAAAGAAAATGAAGACTCTAGTGGAGAATATGTCTTAATTTTAGCTCTTGCAGGATCAATATCTCATGGAAGTAACACTTGGTTCATAGCTAGTGGTGCTTCCAAGCATATGATAGGTTGCAAAGGCCCTCTCTCATGTCTTACCCAAAAAGACTATCCACACAATGTGCAACCTAGAGATGATTATCAATATCCCATCAAAGGAATGGGAGAAACCTCTTATAAGCTAAAATCCAAAAATTCCATGAAGATGAAAGAAGTCTTATATGTTCCAAGTTTAAAGAAGAATCTTCTTTCTATCTTAGCTTTAGATAAGAAAGGTTTTAAAGTTTCCTTTGTAGATGGTGAAGTCCTTAGGTGGCTGAAAGGAAAACCAATAAATGATGCAGTTTTAATTGGTGTTGAAGGAGGGCTCTACAAATTAAAGGGACACAAAGCTTTAATTTTTACAGTCAATACCATTAGTCCATGTGAACTATGGCATAGAATTCTTTCTCATGTGAACTACAAAGCATTTCCAATTGTGAGCAAGATAGTAACAAGTTTACCAAAGATCTAGATTAATCATGAAGGAGTATGCAAAGGATGTGCTCAAGGAAAGAATACCAAGAACCCATTTCCATGCAGTAACAGTAAAGCAAAAGGGATCTTGGATATTGCTCACTCAGATGTGAGTGGACCGATGTCATCTACTTCCTTATGTTGATGTATTTGTAACTTCGGAATGTATTCACTTGTATATTTCATATTGTACCCCGACGGAGTTATTTGTTCCTTCGATCGGGAGAGTCGTTAATGTAATTAAGTCATGTAAAGTCATTGAGGTTAACCCTCCATTGTATGTCGGGGCATTAGACCCCGGAGTTAAGTGTATTGGGGTTATTAGACTCTCCTAGAGAATTCGGCCCTGTAGGGAAGAAGTCAAGTGGAAATTAGGTATAAAGAGAGAGTGGGACTCTTTATTTGATACACACACACTCATCAATAGTGCATGACTGAGAGAGGAGTACCTCGTACAAGTGAGAGAGAGAACAACTGATGGAGATCATCTTTGTACTTTTGGGTTTTACTTTTGCTATTGGTGCTCATTCCATCTCTGAGGAAGTTGCGGGGTTTTCTCCTTTATGGTTTCCCTAAGGAAAAATATTTGTGTCTCTTGTCTCTTGTGATTATTGTTATGCATGTTATTATCCCAGTTAAGATCCTAGATCATATTGATTAAACGATAAAAATTTAACATGGTATCAGAGCTAACCTGAGAAGAAGACACTATGCAGCTGCAGAAGCTAGGGCTTCTTAGTTTTTGGGTTTCTATCCATAGATCATCAGCAAAAGGAGGCTAGGCTAACTCTCCTTTGAAGGGCGCATTTTTCTGTCCAAGCAGAATCTGATTCCGGGCATTTTCAGTTTTTGGCTTGTCATTGCTGCGGGAAATTAGGGTTTTTCATGGAGGTGGAATTTTTGAGTGAGCCAAGCATAGGATTGTTCTCCTCCTCAAAATCAAAATTTAGAGACCAAGATCGAAATTTTTGGCTGAGTAAAACTCTGGGAAATTCAAACCCTAATTTGACCACGGACCAAAAAACCAGCACTGCAAAAGATCAGCTCCAGATCCAGTTCAGGCATCTCAAATTGGTAATATCTAAACCTTTTGTATTTCCATTTGAGGTTCTCATTGAAGATGTCTCATCACACCAAGCTTGAAGGAGCTGATAACTTCTAAGCATGGAAGTATAGGATTTCACTTGTTCTTGAAGAAAATGAATTGGACACCTACATAAGTGGAGAGGTTCTAGTTCCAGAGGGAGATGAGGCTAAAGCCTTACACAAGAAGAACTTGGTCAAGGCCAAGAGGATTATTGTTGATTCTATCAAGGATCACATTATACCACGTGTGTCTTCCTTAAAGATAACTAAAGAGATGTTTGATTCCTTGACCAAGCTATTTGAAGGAAAAAATATAAATCGGAAGATGACTTTGTGAAATCAGTTGAAGAATGTAAAGATCCAGAATGCAGAGACCATACAGTCATACTTTACAAGGGTCTCTCAAATTAAAGAACAACTTGAAGTTGTGTAAGAAGAAGTAGAGAATGGAGAAATTGTGATGACCACCTTGAATGGTCTCCCTAGATCATGGGACTCCTTTATTCAAGGAATTTGCGCTAAAAGAAAGTTAATCACCTTCAGTAGGTTGTGGGAGGAATGCTAACAAGAAGAAGCTCAAATCGTAGCTCGAGAAGAAAAGATGGGAAATGAAGATCAAGCTCTCACAGCACACACCAAGAAAATCAAAAGGGAGCACTATCATCACAAGAAAGGTAAGCATCCTCACCAGAATCAGAAAGATAACCCTAGAAGATCTAGCAGAGATCTATATAATGTCAGATGCTATACATGTGATGAGAAGGGACACTTCTCCGGAGATTGTCCTAGAAATAAAGGTGGCTCTCACAAGAAGAAGAACAATAAAAGAAGACATCATGCTCACACTGTAGAAGATTATGAACCTCCCAGGAAGAGAGCCAAAGAAGAAAGTGAATATTCGTCAAGCGATGAAGAGTATGTTTTGATTTCTTCCCTCACAAGAACTATTACACATGGAAGCAATGATTGGCTCATAGATAGTGGGGCTTCCAAGCATATGACTGGATTTAAAGAAACCTTTGTGAATCTATCCGAACATGAGTCACCCCACAAAGTGAAACTTGGGGATGACTACCAGTATCCTATAAAAGGAAGTGGAGAAGCTTCCTATAAGATAGACTCTGGAAAGTCTATGAAGATGAAAGATGTCTTGTTTGTACCAGGACTAAAGAAAAATCTTCTCTACATGTCTGCATTGGATGCAAAAGGTATGAGAGTTGCATTTGTAGATGGCCAAGTTCTTATGTGGCCAAAGCGAAAGACCATAGATGATGCAGTAGTAATTGGAGAGCAAGAGGGAGGCTTATACAAATTAAAGGGCCAACTAGAACAAGCTTTGGTCCATGACTTAGTAGAGCCAAGTGAACTTCGGCATAGAAGGCTTGCACATGTGCACTATAGGTTACTACCACTTGCAAGCAAAGTTGTTGAAGGTCTTCCAGAAATCCAGGCAATGCATGAAGGCATTTGCAAAGGATGTGTGAAAGGAAAGAACAGAAAGAAGACATTTTCAAGTAGTGAGAGCAAGGAAAAAGGAATCTTCGAAATTATCCACTTCGATGTATGCGGTCCAATGTCATCCAATTCATTGAGTGGGTATGTATATTATGTTTCTTTCATTGATGATTTTTCTATGAAGACGTGGATATTGTTATCACCAACCTTGTAGTTTCCTGTGTGAGGTGGATCCAGGATGGATGGTAGAGGGGCAAGCAACTAAGGGGGTGGAACCAAGACTGCTTAGACTCCCAAATGGATGGTTGTCACGCCAATCAAGGCAGCCTTCACTTTATGTTATCTAAGTCCAAGACAACAACGGGGGAGACCTGGATCTACTCCCGACAGAAGACATTAGACCTAGACACTAGAACAGATCAAATGTGGCTTTGAGGTACGTAAGGTGTAAGGTAAAAGGAATCCCTAGCTCTAGCGTTTAGGTACTAACAACTGATGGAGATGACCACTGTCTTGGGAAACGTAACTGTGACAAGGTGAGTAAGGACAGAGTTGGGACTGTCTAGTACCAAGGAGCCAGACTCAGTGAAAGATATGAAAGTATCAGGTAACTTGAGTTATCAAGGAATGTTGGCAAAGAGAACGGGAGTAAGGTCAATTTAGGGCTAGCGCTAGAGATAGGAGATCAGTGCCTTTCGTGCATTGGGCAATGGATTCAGTATCAGCACAACGTTTCACTGAACCCACCTGGGATATACCCTGATCTATGGACCCAGAAAAGGATTTGGCCCGAAAGATTCAGGTTACAGGAAAATCAGCAGAATGAGGGCCAGCGCTAGGGTTTGGAGAGGCAGATCTTCAGATCTAGAGCCACCAGGAGACTATCAGCTCAGCGTTGGAGGGGAAATGAGATCAGGATGGTCCGATCTACAAACCCAAGTTAAAAAACTGCAGGAAAAATCAGATCTAGAAAAGTCAAAATCTGATGAGGGGGGCTAGGAGGTTGAAAGTCAGTTTTTTAGATCTAGGGAAACCTGGCAGGAACTAGCTCAACATTGGGGGTGTTCTCGAGTGCTCAAGCCCTGATTTATCAGCCTAACTTGTCAGATTTCAGAAAAAGTAAACTCCGGAAAAGTCCAGTTTTCAGTGAAGGCGCTAGGGTTGATTTCAGTCTAAAACTCAGATCTAGATCAAAATGCCATGAATCTGGACAGCGTTGAGGGTGATTTGGATTGTGTGGGACTTGATCTATCAGTCTATGAAGTCAAAAATCAGAAAAATTCAAAACCCTAGCAGGTCAAATTTTCAGTGGGGGTGCTATGTAGTTTTCAAGCTAAAAATCAAATCTAGGTCAAACCAGCAAGAATTTGACCAGCGTTGTAGTAGATTCAGTGAAGGGGAGGCCTGATCTATGAAACCCAGCAGTGGTTTGGCCAAAGATCGGACGGTTCCCAGATTTAGTACTTTTTAGGGTTTTTTAGTATTTTAGGAATTTTCTGAAAAATAGAAGGAAAAGCAGGTACAATGGATTCAGATCTGTTAAAGAGAAGAGAGTTACCTATTGGATCGTACCTGGAAATGCTTGTAGAAGTCTTAACAATGATGATCCTTGTTATCCCGATCAATTCTAGAAGATCCAAGTGATTTCTATGACGGATGTAAGCCCCAAACCACCAATGCACCCCCTACCCTCCATGAGCAAACGTCAACAATATCAGATTTTCCAATACAAGATAAAGAAACCAAATGCTACAGGAAAGTAAAACGAAGTAATCATAGATCACAATGAAACTAGTGAAAACCCCCTGATCCAAGACGAAGAAAACTGAACGAGTTGAGGTCCCCCTTGCAAAAACACTCCAGCCAAAACGTCCTCCTGTAGACAAGACATGAATTTCCACAATGCTAGGAAGCAGAAGACTATCCAATCACCATTTGAGAACATCAGATACAAAGCAGATCCAGAAAATATCCACAGAAAAATCTTTCTATTATTCAGATCCAAGAGCCAAAGACCCTTTACAAATGAGAAGCTCTCTCCTTTAAATAGAAATGAAAGAACCATAATCATAACCGAATCCTAACCACTTTCAAAACGAGTGGCTAAGATTAAAAGATAAAATGTTCTAATCAATGGTTGAGATGAGCTCAACATACAATACATGGATCAATATAACCATAAAGTACCAAAGTGGACTAAATCACCCATAAAGAGGGTACCCCACTCAACAAGAAATAAATGAAGCACATGGTGGGTCCAAGGAGTGTTGACTAACTCCCTCTGGGTGTCCCCATGGCACAATAAAATAATATAATATTTTAATTATTTGACTTTGTGCCTCCTTGAGGAAATCGTGACCCTCCCAAAAGCTCCAAAAAATAATATAAAAATGCCCAAAAATAAGTGTGAGCCCAATCAGGTGCTGCAACTGCTGGAGAAGGTGTGGAGGACATCGCTCTCATCATTATGACTCATCCCATGTCATTTCCTTGCCTCAGTAGCCCAAATCGATTTTTTCAATAGCCATTTAATCATTTTTTAATTTGCCTCGGGAAACGTGAACCTGCCATAACAGCCTCCTAGGGTACCTGCGTTGTCAAACTGAGCCCACTAGGCTCTCTGGGATGGGGGTACTATGGTACAAACAAGTGGCTACACCCCCTATGCCCATACAACGCCCTAGGAGATCCAACTAAAACATCTCCTTGCTTAGACATATCAACCTGTGAAGAAAAACTGCATTAGAATGGCAGAATGAGCCTAATCATATCTACAAGTGCCCGAAACCGAAAATGAACTGTCTCATTAGACTCCGAGAGTCCAAATCCATCTAAGGTGTATACTCATACCCCTCACAGGTCTCTATCTGATCATCAACCATATCCAATAAACATATAACCGTCTATAAATGATCAGACACCAATAATAACTCAGACTATCATCCATCTGCTGCAAGTGTTAAAAGGCTAAGACATGCTCTACAACTCATTCAAGCAACAATCACAACAAGTAGCAGTCATTTCACTGGCGGTACATCAACCAATACATATATAAGGCTTTATTTATTATTACTCAGACTAGACTTTCAGGACTATATTCATTTCATAGTTGTAGCCAATTTGCTAGTGAAGGGTGAAGGATGAAATTGACAAGGCTAAGGCAAATGATGACTTCTTACTTACCATTATAACACTTTGGATATGGAAAGGGAATACTCACTATAACGAATGCCGGACAAACAACAACACAAGGAATGGCAGTGCCTCACAAATGGTTGAGTTGTTTAGAGAGTGCTTATTCAACTTAGGCATCGTGTCTACATCAAGTTAGATCCAAGTTCATTAGGACCATCAATTTTATTTCCATGGCCTTTTTGGCCTATATGACCCTTTGGGACTTCACCAGTGCTTAAAAACACAGCTAATTGCAGCTTTCATCCGGGACATATTTATATTTATAAGGTCAGCAATATTTGGATATAGCATATTTTTAACCATTGTTTTTTTTTACCTTTTCTTATACCCTTCAAGGGGTATTTTAGCATTTCATTGCTCTTGCCCTTTTTCACATATGTTAAGAAACACAGTTTTATAATTTTCATTTTCCATGGGCGCATATAAAATATTTCCAACGCAGGTAGTACATGAGCTTTCAGTTTTAGCCAACAACATCTCAAGTGACCAAGGGGAGTTCTGCACAGTGCCAAACATCGGGACAACCGACCAAAATGATTTAGGCATACAATCCAACTCACCAAAGGCAAGTTCTATCACCAACTCAGAGCCGAGACACAATATAAACAGGGAGGCTTGTCCAACAAAGGTTCTAGCGGGGGGAAAGGTCCTCCATGCCATAAGTCAAGAAGTCAGTCGGGTTGAAAACAAAACTGGAAGGTAATGGATGGGTGGAGATAGTGAATGATGAAGCCAACACTAGCAAGCCAAAGCAATGGTGGGAATGACTACCTCTATTCTCCCTAAGGAGAGTAAAACCAATGAGTATAGATCAAGAACTTCCAAGTCTAAGTAGAGACATCAATACATAATACAAAATACATCCAAGTCCATATAATTATGACCGCTAGATCATGACACCACATGTTAATACATGTCACAAAAATGAGTATAAGAGCAATGATAACCATAACACAATATAAAAAGTTGAGTCATAATCATGCAATATAATCCATTTGAAACATCGTTTGTTCAATGAGAAAGCACTTATATAAAACTGGGCATCAATAACTGCTCTGTAATGACTAAATGGCTACATCAGTCCTCAAATCTGAGTGTCCTGAGACTCAGTCCTGACATGGGAGAGTACAATAGTCCACAAATATAATAATGATCTGGCAAAATTGCTTATCTCAGCATCTCATATGTAAGAGATCTGGCTGAAAAAAAGTACTGTGTCTGAAAAATAGAATATGGTAGCCCGGCTACTATATATGTGATAACAGATATATTTCTTAAAGAGCAAGGATGAAGTATTCAGTAAGTTCAAGGAATTCAAATCCTTGATCGAGAATCACACAGAGAAGAAAATCAAGACTTTTCGATCAGATAATGGCGGATAATTCACATCATAAGAATTCAAGGAATTATGCAAAGAGTCAAGAATTAAGAGTGAGTTGACCACTCCATATAATTCACAACAGAATGGAGTTGCAGAAAGGAAGAATAGAACAATTATGGAAGAAGAAAAGGAAATGCTTCATTATCAGGATCTTCCTATGCATCTATGGGTAGAAGCTGCTAGGACAACTGTGTATGTACAGAATCGTACTCCGCATAGAGTACTAGAGAACAAGAAACCAGAAGAAGTCTTCTTCGGCAAGATACCAGAAGTCAGCCATCTTAGAATATTTGGTTGTCTAGTGTATATACACATTCCGAAAGAAAAGAGGACGAAGTTAGATCTTTCAGGAAAGAAGGGTATATTTGTGGGATATAGTGAAAGCTCGAAGGCTTACCGAATATATTTCCTAGGATTCAAGAAGATTGACATCAGCAGGGACGTAACATTTGATGAAGAGTCAGCTTACAACAAATCCAGAAAGATACCTGTTGAAGACATTGAAGAAACAGAAGTACCCAGGATCTAAGATACAACAATGAATGAAGCAACTCCAGAAGAAGATCGAGAAATGGAAGAACCTCAGGAACCTGTAGATCCACCTCATGAGAAGAATTCTTACAAGAGGAAACCAACATGGGTACGAGAGGCTATCCTAGGTGCAGAAAGATATGGCGCTCCAGAAGGAATACACAGAGAAAGGAAGAGACCTAGGCCATACTCCAGTTATGTAGCCCTGTTGTGTGACATCATTAATAAAGAACCTTCCAACTATGAAGAAGCGGCAGAAAAGAAAGAATGGAAGAATGTTATGATCGAGGAGTACCAGTCGATCATGAAGAATGATGTCTACGATGTGGTCGCGAGACCAAAAGGGAAGTCTGTTGTGACTTCCAAGTGGATATACAAGGTCAAGCATGCTGCAGATGTAAGCATAGAGAAATATAAAGCGAGATTTGTGGCACGTGGCTTCTCCCAGAAGGAAGGGATAGATTATGAAGAAAATTTTGCACCTGTAGCCAAACACACTTCCATCAAATCACTACTTGCTTTGGCCGCAGTGATGAAATGGAAGATACACCAGATGGATGTCAAGACCGTGTTCTTGAATGGTGTAGTGGAAGAGGAAGTGTATGTGGAGTAGCCACTCGGATTTGAGACACATGATAGGGAGACTCATGTGTGCAAATTGAAGAAGGCCTTGTACAATTTGAAACAGGCACCCAGGACGTGGTACAATAGGATTGACAACTTCCTGACTAGTTTGGGCTTTACCAAGAGTAAAGTGGATTCCAACCTTTACTACAAGGTTGAGGAAGGGAACCCAGTGATACTCCTATTGTATGTAGATGACATGTTTGTAACAGGTGAGGATGGGTTGATTGATGATATGAAGAGGAAGCTTGTTGCCGAGTTTGAGATGAAGGAATTGGGTATGATGCATTATTTTATAGGCATGGAGGTGTGACAGAGTGCAGATGGAATCTTCCTTGGACAGGGGAAGTATGCAGTGGAGATCTTGAAGAGGTTCGGGATGATGGACTGTAAGGCCATGACCACACCTATGGCATCAAACCTAAAGCTATTGAGTGATGCTTCATCAGAGTCGGTTGATGCCACGATGTATCATCAGATGATTGGATCCTTTATGTACCTGATGAATACGAGACCAGACATTTGCTTTCCTATGAACACATTGATCCAATTCCGGACAGATCCGATACATGTTCACCTGATTGCTGCAAAGCATATTCTGAGGTACCTGAAGGGTACAGTTGATTATGGGATCAAGTGTGATGTGAATCAGAAGATTAACCTAGAAGGTTATGTGGATTCGGATTGGGCATGGAGTGCCATTGATAGGAAGAGCACTTTGGGGTGCTGCTTCAGTATGGGATCAGGTGTGATCTCTTGGTTTAGCAGAAAGCAGTCATGCGTGGCACTGAGTACAGCTGAAGCAGAGTATGTCGCAGCTTTTTCAGCTAGTTGTGAGGCAGTAAGGATAAGGAAGCTACTATCTAATTTGTTTGATCTCCAATTGGATGCTACTTATATATATTGCGAAAACTAGATTTGTGTGAAGTTGTCTGAGAACACAGTGTTCCATGACAAGTCGAATCATATCGAGATCAAGTATCACTACATCAGGGATATGGTGCAGAGAGGAGCAATGACGCTCCAGTATGTTGCGACGGATGAGCAGATATCCGATGTATTGATCAAGTCGTTAGCTAGAGTGAAGTTTGAGTACTTCATAGAGAATCTTGGTGTTCTTCATATCGAAGATTCTTCCAAGGGGAAGTGATGAGTCTGGAAGACGCAGAAACACATGAGCCTTTTCGACATGGTGTCAGGTTGGTCCTCCCATGGTCCTTGATGTAAGTGTTGGAGCCTTTCTGACATGGTGGCAAGCTGGTCCTCCCATGGTCGTTGATGTAAGTGATGGAGCCTTTCTGACATGGTGGCATACTAGTCCTCCCATGGTCACTGATGTAAGTGTTGGAGCCTTTCCGACATGGTGGCATACTAGTCCTCCCATGGTCGTTGATGTAAGTGTTGGAGCCTTTTCGACATGGTGGCAGGCTGGTCCTCCCATGGTCGTTGATGTAATTGCTGGAGCCTTTCCGACATGTTAGCAGGCTGGTCCTCCCATGGTCGTTGATGTAAGTGCTGGAGCCTTTCTGACATGGTGGCAAGTGTTTCCTCCCATGGTCATTGATGTAAGTGCTAGCATTAGAGGAAATTTCAACTCAAAATGGGCCTTTTAACTTTGATTCAAATTCCATGTCATCATGTGTTAGCCAATGAAATTACTTTAAATTTGAAATACCGTATAGGTCTTAAAGACTTTTTTAATATAAATTTGGGGATAGGTATCATAAAAAAAACTGCTTTTTTTGTTTGTATTTTCGACATATCTCCCCGTGTTTTTACTCAAATTTCGATCGGGAGAGCTCATTGGATGCGGAATTAAATTCCACATCCAACGAGTACCCACTCGGCATACTTTTGACAGACCTCGCTACCCCAAAAACAAGAAATACCTGAAAAAATGTGATGATGTTAAATTCTGCATCCAACGAGCTCTCCCGGTCGAAATTTGAGTAAAAACACAGGGAGATATGTCAAAAATATAAGCAAAAAAATACTTTTTTTCTTTTCTTGCTCCAAAATTAATAAATATTATTTTATTATTTTAACCATTATTTTATTAGTTCTTTTTAGGAGGCCCATTTTGAGTTGAAATTTCCTCTAATGAGCCTTTTCGACATGGTGGCGGGCTGGCCCTCCCATGGTCGTTGATGTAAGTGTTGGAGCCTTTCCGACATGGTGGCAGGATAGGTCCTCCCATGGTCGTTGATGTAAGTGATGTGTTATGTGTATCTGGGTTGTGCTCCATGTGACGATGAGATGATCTGAAGATGATGAGGTAATAGTAGGGTACACAGGTGTTGCAATGCATGTAATTAGTCCTGGGATGCTCCTTCAGGTTTTGCAGTGGCATATAATCAGTCCTGGGAGATCTTGCAGGTTTTTCAAGAGGCATATAATAAGTCTTGGGATGCACCTACTTGATGGCTTGCTCGCGAAGATGATGAAGACCTACATGGAGGCTAGGCCTACATCCAGCATGAAAAAGGGTTAGCTCTGTAGAACTTCTTATGACGAGTAGATTTGAGAGATAGCAGCAACAGTGACGATGATGATCCAGCTTTGATGATGATCCAGTGACAAAGACTTGTGTTGATGAACTGTGTCAAGAGAATACCTTCCTAGTTAAGAGGGAGTGTTGATGTATTTGTAACTTCGGAATGTATTCACTTGTATATTTCATATTGTACCCCGATGTAGATGTTTGTTCCTCCAATCGGGAGAGTCATTAATGTAATTAAGTCATGTAAAGTCATTGAGGTTAACCCTCCATTGTATGTCGGGGCATTAGACCCCAGAGTTAAGTTGTATTGGGGTTATTAGAATCTCCTAGAGAAGTCGACCCTGTCGAAAAGAAGTCAAGTGGAAATTATGTATAAATAGAGAGTGAGACTCTCTATTTGATACACACACTCACTCATCAATGACGCATGAGTGAGAGAGGAGTAGATCGCATAAGTGAGAGAGAGAACAGCTGTCGGAGATCATCTTTGTACTTTTTGGTTTTACTTTTGCTATTGATGCCCATTCTATTCCTGAGGAAGTTGCGGGGTTTTCTCCTTTATGGTTTCCCCGAGGAAAAATATTTGTGTCTCTTGTCTCTTGTGACTATTGTTGTGCATGTTATTCTCTTAGTTAAGATCCTAGATCATATTGATTAAACGATAAAAATCTAACACCTTAAGCAAGTATGTTTATTATGTCTCTTTTATTTATGACTACTTTCGTAATACTTGGATATGATTTTTTAAAGAGTAAAGATGATCTTTTTAAAAATTTCAAAGAGTTCAAGGCTCTTGTCAAGAATCTCTCTGAAAATAAGATCAAGACCTTGAGATCAGATAATGGAGGAGAATTCACCTCAAATGAATTCAAATACTTCTGTAAAAAAGTTGGGATTAAGAGGGAGCTTACTACACCCTATAATCCACAACAATAGAGTGGCAGAAAGGAAGAATAGATCTATCATGGAATTAGTCAAAGCCATGATCCATGATCAAGATCTACCTATGCACTTATGGGTTGAAGCAACAAGGACCGCTGTTTATGTACAGAACTTAATATCCCATAGTGCTCTTGGGAAAAAAACTCCGAAAGAAATATTTACCAATGAGAATCTTGAAGTCAACCACTTGAAGATATTTGGTTGTCTTGTCTACCTGCATGTTCCCAAGGAGAAAAGATCAAAGTTGGACCCTTCAAGAAAGAAGGGGATATTTGTTGGATACAGTGACCAGTCAAAAGCTTACAAAATCTACATTCCAGCTTTCCGTCAGATTGAAATCAGCAAAAATGTCACATTTGATGAAAATGCAACTTTCAACAAATCCATAAAGAACTATGCAGATGAAGATCATGAAGAAAAGAAGGAGACTCCTAGAATTGCATAAACTAGTAGACCACCATTTAGAGGTGTTGAAGAAGAACCCATACCAGAAGATCATGACATGGAAGAACCTCAAAGACCCATGGAGACACCCCATGAGATGATTTCAACAAAAATAAGACCAACTTGGGCTCATGATATAATATGAGAAGCAGAAAGATATGGTGCATCGAAAGAAAGCAAGAGACCAAGACTCTACTCCAACTATGTGGCCTTTATGTGCAACAGTGTTGATGAAGAATCCACTTGTTTTGAAGAAGCTTCAAAGACGAAGGAATAGATGGATGCCATGATCGAAGAATACCATTCTATCATAAAGAATGATGTTTAGGATGTGGTTCCAAGACCGAAGGATAAATCAGTGGTCTCTTCAAAATGGATTTTCAAGACAAATAATTTAGTAGATGGCAGTATTGAAAATTTCAAGGCAAGAGTTGGCGCACGAGGATTCCCTCAGAAGGAAGGAATTGATTATGAAGAGACTTTTTCCCTACTAGCAAGATATACTTCAATCAGAACTATCCTTGCCTTGGCATCCAAAATGAAATGGAAGCTACACCAAATGGGTGTAAAGACAGTTTTCCTAAATGGTGTTATAGAAGAGGAAGTGTACATTAAATAACCACCAAGTTTTGAAACATGTGATAAGAAGACACATGTTTGCAGATTGAAGAAAGCACTATATGGGTTCCAGCAAGCACCCATAGCGTGGCATGGAAGAATTGATGGTTTTTTTATGAGCTTGGGCTTTACCAAAAGTAAAGCATATTCCAACCTTTACTATAAGGTTGTAGATGATGGGATCATGATATTATTGTTGTATGTGGATGATCTATTTTTTACAAAAGAATAGAAGTTCATCAACGAATGTAAGAAGAAACTTGCTGCAAAATTTGAGATGAAATACCTTGCCATGATGCATTACTTCCTAGGTCTCGACGTATGGCAGTTCCCATATGAGATTTTCCTAAATCAAGGAAAATATGCATTTGAGATCCTAAAGAGATTTGGGATGTTGGATTGCAAGGAAATGAACACTTTGATGGTGAAAAACCAAAATCTCATAAAGGATGACTCTTCAAAAAGACTAGATGTCACACTATATAGACAGATTATTGGCTCACTGATGTATTTGACAAATACAAGACCAGATATATGTTTTGTTGTAAACACCTTGAGTTAGTATATGGTGGAGCCTCGACATGTTCACTAAGTTGCAGCAAAATATGTGATGAGGTACCTAAAGGGTAAGTTGGATTGTGGTCTCAGATATGTAGCCGACAGTGGGTTCAAATTGTATGGTTATACTGATTCAGATTGGGTAGGAAGTGTTAAAGATAGAAAGAGCACTTCATGATGTTGTTTCAATTTGGGATCAGATGTGATCTCATGGCTTAGTAGAAAGCAAACCAGTATTTCTCTTAGTACAGTCGATACTGAGTAGATTGCAGCATGTTCATCCTGTAGCGAAGCAGTATGGCTTCGCAAGTTATTGGCAGGATTGTTTGATGTCGAGATGGATGCGAATGATATTTATTGTGATAACCAGAGTTGCATCAAGCTAACATAGAACTTGGTGTTTCATGATACGTCAAAGCATATAGAAATAAAGTATCACTACATCTGGGATATGGTGCAGAGAGGAGCTATGAAGCTCCAGTATTTTCCTACAAAGGAACAAGTTGTTGATGTGTTGACTAAGCCTTTGTTTTGTGTAAAGTTTGAATATTTTCGAGACAATCTTGGTGTATTTCGAAAGGAGATCCCAAGAAAGAGGGAGTGATGGTGATATTATTGTTGATGATGTGGTTTCCTGTAGAAAGCAGTATGGAAGCTCAGTCTAAGGAGCGGTATGTCAGTGCAGTTGAGTTTATCAGAGTGCCTACAAATTTCCATAGTGTCATATCATTCTTATGCTGAGGATGGTCCTGCAGACAATAGTGCTCTCATGTTGAGATGTTCATTCATTTGCGGATGATAGTGTCCTAGCATTCTTATGTTGAGGATGGTCCTGCAGACGATAATTCTCTCATGTTGAGATTAGTCCTGCATTCATTTGCAGACGATAGTGTCCTAGCATTCTTATGTTGAGGATGGTCCTGCGCACAGACAATAGTGCTCTCATGTTGAGAGTGGTCTTGCATTCATTTGTGGACGATAGTTTCCTAGCATTCTTATGTTGAGAATGGTCCTATAGACGATAGTGCTCTCATGTCGAGAGCGGTCCTGCATTTATTTACGAACAGTGTCCTAACATTCTTATTCTAGGGATTCTTTTGTGGACGATAGTGCTCTCACGGTGAGACCGGTCCTGCATTCATTTGTGGATGATAGTGTCCTAGCATTCTTATGTAGAGGATGGTCCTGCAGACAATAGTGCTCTCACAGTGAGAGTGGTCCTGCATTCATCTGTGAACGATAGTGTCCTAGCATTCTTATGTTGAGGATGGTCTTGCATTCATTTATGGACAAGGTCATGCATTCATTTGCGGACGGTGATGTTCCAACATTGTTTATGTTGGGTGATCTAGCATTCATTTGCGGATGTTGTTTAGTATTTGTATATTGATGCTATTGCAGGTAATGATCCACAATGATGATGCTCGTGATGATGATGCTCGTGATGATGTTCCACGATGATGATACTCAAGATGATGACATTCCACGATGATGATGATGATGTCCATGATGATGTTCCATGACGATGATGCTCCATGATGATGTTGTTCCACGGATGATAATGATATTGGCATAGTTGTTGAAAAATTCCTATGACATATAGACTTACCATCCAGTTGTACAGATGTTGTTGCCACTGTTGTTATAGAATATCTTCCTTGTTATAAAATATATTCCTTATCGTTATTCCTCCTTTTGGATATGATGTTCCTTCGATCAAGGATGGCATTGATGTAATTGGTCATGCAAAGTCTTGAGGTAAAACCTCTGTAGTAAGTCGAGTCAATAGTACCCACAAAATTATTATTAAAAATTTATTTTGAGTCTCCCAAGGAAATTTGACCCTGGTTGAGAGGAGAAGCCAGCCCTGTTGGGTTATTAGGCTTCTCAAGTGATTAGTATAAATAGGTGAGGTGCCTCCCTCATTTGGACACACTCAGCACTCAATCAAGTTTGCTAGAGAGAGAAGGAGTGGTTCATCTGAGAAGGAGGAAGAAATCTAGTATTTGTTTGGGTCTTACACTGTACTTGGTTGAAGTCTATATCGAGGAAGTTTTGTTGGGATTTCTCCCCCATGAAGGTTTCCCACGATAAATCCTTTTGTTCTCTTTTGTTTTTTTGTGTTTGTTATTCTTTCAATGATCCTTTTATTTTGGCATAACAACTATTAAAATATTAACACACACACACACACACACACACACATATAGAGAAAGAGAGAGAGAGGTCCATTGGGTTGTGGCCTAGTGGCAACTTGGAGTTGTGAAGATGATCCAACTTTAAATATCAATGGGCATGCTCCTCCTTGCATGGGGTCTTGAAAATGTGGCATGCGTCTTAGTCACATTTCTTGGGATTTTTGTCATCTTGATGTTTCCTTAGTGCCTTCTTGGCCCTTGTGCTAGATATTGATGAAGCTTGCATGTAACTATTTGGGTTGCAATTTTCCCTATTTAAAAGGAGTCAATTATGTTCATTTTCCTACTTGTTTTTATCCTTGTGAGCATTGTTGGGAGGGATTAATGTAATTGTGTTGGCTTATTCAAATGACATAATGTTCATTAAATAAAAATTGTTTGAGGATGGGCTCATATTATTCTTGGATTTTTTAGTCCAATGGGTTATTTCTCTTTTTGAATAAAATAGAGAGAACTATTTCTCTCACCAAATTTTTCTTTAATCGTAGTCTTTTACTAGTGTTATTCACTAGCGAAATGAAACTTGCTCATCAACTCCTTCCATCCAAGGAGTTACATAATGTATGATAATGAGCTCAAAGGGATATTAAGATGTCAGTAATCTAATGAAAAGGCATCTTTGAACTGAAAGATCTGACTTTTTGAATGCCTATCACTCTTTTATGGAGAATCATTTAATAGGATCATCTATAGAAGCATGATATCTATTTAAGTGACCATGACCATAATCCATGCTCACATAGATAAGGATGTTCATGTTGAACAATTTCATGATAGATTCCATAACAATTAAATTTTAGAGGGTAAGATGGATCCCTCGGGACTAAGCAATATAATATAATGGACTACTTTTAGCGTATGCAAAATCATTAAAAGGAATTGGATTAAAATTCAATTTTTTCATGAAACATGGTTGCATATTTTAACTCATTAATCTTTTAGGAAATGAAGAGGGAAACAAAATAATTACTTATAGAACGTTTTCCTTCAATGATGACATTGAGTGAATTTGAGTTTTGAATTTGTCTACGTCTATGCTTCAAAACATTGAAGAGACATTAGCAACTTTTAAATGACAGAAATAGGGATAAAAATGAACATAAACCAAAAGTCTTGTCACTTTCTAAGATGGGAGCGGGGTTGGTGTGTGCATTGAGTCCAAGTTGTCATGACAATTGTTGAAACTAGATTTCAACATACCGTTCAAAAAAGAGACTACAATGTACTATACACATAACTACTCAAGAGACCTATTAGGGAAGGAATTTCCAACCAAGTTCTTATTATTCTTCATGAGTATTTATACAATCAGAGGATGGTTGGAGTAGTTATACCTTCCCCAACTAATCATTTGTTATGTTCTCTTACATATTTATCATTTACTTTGTTTATGCATAAATACATTCATGTATTTACTTTACGTAATGTCTTATATACATTTATATAATGACTTTTCAAAGGGCCTAAGAGGCCCTCCAATATTTTCCCCGACCTCAAAATCTTACTTCATCCCAAAGAAATTTTCCAACAACATCTTGGGTCTATGCTCCTACTAAAGTATCCTTATTGTATATCAACCATGAATATCGTTATGCACAAGTAAATCAACCGCAACAACTATCAATTGTGAAGGAATATACACATATACAAGGTTCTACTATGACATGTTACTCTTTAGCCTTCATCTTCAATTTGGTAGGTGTATGTGCAATCATTGAGTCTCCAGCACTTTGCTCCACCCAACAATGGTCCTCTTAATCCTATTGTTACACCTTCTCTCTTTGGTTCCTTCAGGGTGGTGAGTGGCTCATCCTATGCTCATCTCCCACCTCCACAACACTCGCAACAAGGTTGGTTCCTTTGTCAATGCGAGCAACTTACTGGCATTATACTACCTACCATTTCTTTTTCTCTGACCTTTAAGGTCACAACTTAAGGACTACTCCCAACTCAACATACCAAGAGGTTCAATGATTTCATTTGTTCTTATGTCATCATCTTTTCTTTTAAGTTCTTTCTATATGTGACGCATGGGGTTTTCACTTTGTGAAAATATGCCATAGCGCCGTCCTTTATGGGATATTAAAGAATACCCCTAATTTCACTAGATATTGATAAATACCTCCAAATAAATATTTCCAATTAAAAAATCCTACATTTTATTAGATTCATCTTTTTATACTCCCCAACTAGCTATAAACCCCTCATACCCTACCCCATGCCCCCGCAATACATACAATATAATGACCTTATTGTTTACAAATTAAAACCCCCTTTTATGAACAAACGTGATAAGAAATTGGTTAGCAAGGTGGATCCCCTGTGGTGTGTTGTCTGATATCTCTTTCTTGAATGACTTCTTCCCTTAAATCATTATAGTGAGGATCTCAAAATCATTATTCTTTGCAAGTGCTCCAACCAAGTGTTATATCAAGTGTTCTATGAAATTCATAGTTGCTCATGTGCTCAGTCAAATGCTCAGTATATATGCGTGCAATGCCTAACAAATTCTTATGTTTATTGCTCAGTCAAACTTCTTTCTTTGTGATTTAGTTTAGATCTCTTCTTCTTCTTTTGGATCAATCATGGGTGCTCTTCACTAATGCTCTATCATGAACCTTCAAAGCTCTTTTTTTGTTGCTATGTCATCATGGATGTTCTCAAGGTCTCTAGCACTATATTGTAGTATACAATTTTACATTGCAAGAAGGATGACTCAATTATGACTTAATTCTAGGACTCTATTATGTGAGCACGACTTAACTTGAGTAGGACATGACTAGATGAATAAATTCGTTAATATGACTCTCCCATTATTAGTAAGACTCAATTATGAACTCTTATGCCAATACCAAGCTTTATTGACTTGATAAAAAATATATCAATCGATGTTAAGGAACTCATCTTGTCGGCTAAATGTCGACTTACTTTACAAAAGTGGAGGGGATTGGGTTCCTTAGAGACTCATGTTTAACCCCCTCCACAACTCAATTTTCATCTCAAGTTTTACAATAACTATAACTCAATCAATTTCCATTGACAACACTCTTTTTTCTTTTTTTACCACTACCATTAACTTTGCTATTATCCTTCATATTACATTTTCATAATTTTTGACATATCATTTTTTTCTGTACAAAATTTAATCCAAAAAACTTATATTTTGTAAAATACTTAACATAACCATTTTACCCTTTAGTGGCCACTCATGTTTAACCCCTTCCATAACTCAATTTTCATCTCAAGTTTTACAATAACTATAATTCAATCAATTTCCATTGACAACACTCTTTTTTCCTTTTTTTACCACTACCATTAACTTTGCTATTATCCTTCATATTACATTTTCATAATTTTTGACATATCACTTTTTTACAAAATTTAATCCCAAAAACTTATATTTTGTAAAATAATTAACATAACCATGGGGCGGCACGGGGAGCGGAGTTTTTTTCACTCCGGACGGATCAATGGAGTTTAAGTTCGCTTGGGGGCTGGGCATCGACACCAACAATATGGTTGAAGCCTTGGCTCTATGGAAAGAATTGAGGATAGCCAAGGCATCGAGAATCTCCGAGCTAATCGTCATTGGAGATTCCAGAATTGTCATCTGCGCTCTTGTTGAAAAACTTATGCCAACTCATATGGCTCTGAGGCATCTTATCCACAAGATCGTGACTCAAGCCTCCCACTTCAAAAAAATTGATTTCTACCACGTATTGAGGGAAAACAACTCCTCTGTTGATCTAGAGGCCAACAAAGGCACCTCCCTAAGCCCCGGGGTACTTATTTTTAATGAGCAAGGTTCCTTTTTCCCTCCCCCATAGGCTCGGGGGCTTATCATGGGCCTCCCCTCCGTGGGCCCTTCTCCCTTGTTCCTCCACATGCTGGTGGGTTGCATGGACGTGTGGGGCGTGGTGTCCGTGTGGCCACGCGTGGTTTTGCATAAAGGATATGCCTGGACTGTCTCTTCATCCGCTGCGAAGACACTTGAACCCTCAGAGCTCCGTCTCGCATCTTAATGTCTACAGGACAGGTGACCTCATGATATATCATTGTTCGTCGTGGAGGGGATTCGCTAGTTTAATGGCGTTCATGGACCTGGGGCTCTCGCATGAGGTGAATTCAGCAGAAGTCATGTCGAAGGAGGTTGCAGCGATTGTTTTAATGGGTGTAATTACCACTCGAGCATACGAAACTCTGATGGTCTCTGGTATGAAGGTCGCATCGAATCATTCGAGCATTTGCTTGATTCCTTGTGCGCTGGATTACGAGGTAACGCCAATCTCCCCAAAGCTTATGGATATAAAGGAGTGGAAGGTAGAGGGCCGAAGCACGCTTGCTATGTTGTTTAGTCGGGAGATCTGTCGTCTAGCCGCTTGGAGACTGTTGTTACTCAGGATGGAAGCGGGTTCCTTTTCCGCGGTTGCGCTTGTTCCAAATTTGGTGGACACAAAGATAAGGGAGGGGAAGCATGAGCTCAAATCGCTGCAAACTCAGGTGAATGCTATTAACTACGAAGGCAGAAGGAGATTGGAACATGTGAACAAAGATTTGGTCTTTCTTCAAAAGAAAATCAAAAGGAAGGTCAAGCGGACTGAAAACTCATTCACATGGCAGATTGCTGAGCTAGAAATTAAGGTGGACAAGCTCGCTCTCAAACTTGTCAAGCACGAAGCATCTGGTAATGGTATGTCCTCTAGTTCGGATGGTTAGAATTCGTCTGTGTGTTCGGGTTCGGTGTCCTGCATGCAATCGATTCTCCACTTCCCTGCATAGTTTTAGTCTCTCTGTTTATCAGCATTTAGGTATTTTGTTAAATATGTTACCTAGTTATAAACTCTGTTAAGGTTTCAGACTATTTGATTGCCACTTCCTCAAGGGTGTTTTTGATGGCTTAAATGCCTTTGCCGCTACCTCAAAGGCACCTATGGCTACTCTGGTTTCTTTGTGTACTGGTCTTCAGTTGCCGTTACTATGAGGGCTTTTTGTAAACTGGAACCCTTTGGTAGTTACACCACCTCCCTTTATAATATAATCACTTTTATCAACAACAACAAAATACTTAACATAACCATTTTACCTTTTTACTTTGTTTTTTTATAATAATGTTTCTTTGATATATCACCCCCAAAGACTCATCTTCGTGATTTCAAAAGACTAACATTGTAACTTCAACTTTAACGTAGCATCCTTTGCATCTTATACCAGAACTCATATACAATTTAAAATTATTTTGATGATATACTTTTAACCACTATAATGTGACACTTTCTTGTAATCCATAATTTCAATTTTAGAGAAAAATCAAAACTTAAAAAATGCCCATCAATAAATTAACTCACTCATTGGGTTGAATAAAGCATAGAGCAACAAGGGAGTAACCAAGATTCTTCTTTTCGAATACTCCTATTTTTCGTTTTTCAGTTGAAGACTTCGTTGGTTGCTAATAGTCATTAAAATTGCGGACGATGATTCCATTTTTCTCCAAATTGTTGCACAATTGCGTTTGGGCGCTATGGCACAAATTTGGAGGCCATGCCCGGTCTAGATGGTAGGCCTCATCTTTTAGCTGGCTCACATTTAGCAAGAATAGGATCAGTTTCGTCTATGCAATTTATGGTCGTATGTAGATGGCAGGGCGTCGATTTTTAAGGTCATCGTTAATTTGGTGTATGAGACCCCCTTATTTGTGAGACAAGGGATCCCTACTAAAGTCTACAAAGGTGTACATACACTACTCTCTCTGGATTTGAATCTGTGACCTCCTAAGAAAAACACATGCTCTACCATTAGGATCACTCATAAATCTGGATGAAGAAGAGTGAAAATCACAACTTTTCATCATTTTTCCACCAACTCATTGACATTAATTGTAATTACGTTAACAAGTGTATATTAGTTGCATCTAAAGTAGCTCTGTGTTCTAAAAAATTTTTGGGTGTTAAGATAGATCCTAATTTAAGATGGATAAAAGAATTCAAACCAACATAGAACCATGTTAAACTTAGATTACTTGTAAAAAAATTAAGATAAAAATTTTACACCTCAAAAAATTGAATTTCTCTGTGTTTAATTGACAAATTTAAGATGAAACTATATTCATTCTTAATTAAGTGATAAAGCTCAAACTATATGACTAGGAGGAAAAGGTGAATTTCAACAATGATTGTTCAATCATCATAAAAGAATTAAAACCAGCATAGAACCATCTTAAACTTAGATTACTTGTAAAAAAAACTAGGATAAAAATTTTACACCTCAAAAAATTGAATTTCTCTATATTTAATTGACAAATTTAAGATGAATCTTTACTCATTCTTAATTAAGTAATGAAGATCAAACTAAATGACTAGAGAGAAAGGTGAATAATCCATGGCGTGGGTTAATTATTTCTTTTACTTCTAGCAATTAAATAAAAGCAGCAAGACTGAAATAAAACTACACTAGCAACCCACATTTGCAAGCACTCTTTTTAATTTGGCACTGGTCTATTATGTTCTTTTTTGGATAAGTGAATCACGCAATGTGTCATTGAATATTGTGTATCTGATTTGAGTTAAAGTGTTGCTAAGGTTAAATCTTGTTTGCAGTGATTGGTAATCTTTAATTTTATCCATTTCATATTAACTCCTAGTTTTAGTCTCTTCTTTCATAGACTAAAAGCCCTAGATTTTCTTCTAATAGGGACCACCCCCCTTGGCTTCGTTAGGAGTTAGCCTAAATGGAGGAGCTGGGATCATGTGACAACACTTGGCTCTTTGTTTGCCCCCAAGGCCACACCTTTCTTGCTTAGGAAACAGCAGTCCAAAAGATTTTTGTTGACTGTGTGCATTCGGTAGACAACATCTTTGATGGTCCAATCACTTAATACGTCTTCGATCTTTGAGAAGTATTAGGTTTGACACTTTCGGAGATATGTTCCCTTCATTTAATGCAATTATTCTAGTGACCATTCTCACCTCCAAAATCCAAATCACTTTGTCATGGTCTTCCTACCATAAAAGAAGAAGAAGAAAGGTTAATGTCCACTATGCTAAAACTAGCCTATGGGACAGTAGCTTTACATACTGATTTTTGCATTTCAACTTTTTTCTTGTTAACTTTTTGCATTTCAACTTTTTTTTTCTGTTCAATTTGTTGAGCATCCCCAATTTCTCTACGATCCACTTGCTTAATAAATTATCCCAAGAGCTAGATGTCAAGATGTTTGCATAGTTGTTCTTTTTGTATTTGAAAGCTTCACACTCTAAAATGAAATGTTTTTTTTGTCTCCACTTTTCTAGAGGTGCAAAAAATACACATTTTTTCTTCTCAAATATTTTTCGGCTTATTCTAACCCCTGCACCACAACTAAGTTGATAAGACTTAGTTCTTAATTCGACAATAAAAATTTTAACTCTCCAAAATATATTAAGCTATATACTATTTTTTATAATAATTGCAAACCAAGTTAAACTCTTAGAAATAATTTCTTCTTCCTCTCTATCCCTTTAACCAAGTTAGCTTGTGATATCAAAGTCTTATCTATATGTAAAACAGGAGGCACAGTCTGTATTTATCGACCAGATCTTTGGTATATATGTCTTCAACTCAACGACTTAGACTCTAGGTCGAACTCTTACGTATAGTACGTGGTCGAATCTCCCATGGTATCTCCCATCAAGTCGGCCGTTAAATCAATTGCTCAAGGCACTGTCAATTATCTAATTCCATTACTCCTTATTCAAATGCCCATCATGTCGAATCTTCAGTCGAGTTCATGTTCTCCACATGGTTTATTCAAAATAGCAGCAAAACACTTGGTTCAACATCATTATTTTCACTTGATTTTAATCCATTGCTGGTCCTGGCAATGGAACCAATGTTTGAGGTTGATTCTCTATCGTTTGTTATTGTGTTTACACATCTAACTTTAATACGCGCCGCGCCGCAACAACTCATCATTATTTTCTTTTTTAGTATTATTGTTAAGTGGTACATCTACATAGTTTGTGGTTGGATCATGTTGATACAGATCAAATACTTAAGAAATAGTTATGATATGTAAAATAGTTTGATTTTTTTTTATTTCTCATATTTTTCAAGTTAAAAGAATTCAATTATGAGTTATCCATGATTAACTACATGTTATCAAAGACATTCTTTATGTTATCAGATACATTCTTCATGTTATCCATTTATCATTTATCATTTATTTTTTATATTCTTTTTCTTTTTATCTCATATTCTTCGAGTTATTTGTCAATCATCAACTAGCTATCACTTATTTTATATATTCATTTTTTTACAATTGTTTATTTCGGATTTTGAACCACTACCATAGAATCAATCTCTACGTTACACTTGTCTCATCATCCTCAATAGATGAAAAAGCATAGGTCGTAGTCCACCCCAAATCTCAAATAAAAGCGTCTATCTACTAATTAAAAAAAAATCCACAAACATCTTCAATCTTAATCAAGAGCTCAACAAGTGTTGGCAACCACACCAAAGGGGTTACATTGACCAATATCTTATCAAGTTCATTCATAAAATAATGTCAATATATTGTAGGTATTGGGTGGTGAGGTGGGGGGTGAGAAGTAGGGTATGAGGGGTTTATAGGTATTGAAGGTTGGGGAGTAGGGTATGGGGAGGTTTATAGATATTGGGGTATTAATATAGGTATATAGTAAAAAAAAGAAATATATCTTAAAATATGGTTTTTTAAATCTAAAATATGTATTGGGACTGAGATCAATAAAATGATTTTGGTAGGTATTTATAAATATCTAGTGAAACCAGTGTATTCTTTAATATCCCATAAACTAAGGTCCTATTGCATAATTTCACTGAGTTTCACTTAAAAATATGGTTTTTTAATCTAAAATATGTCTTGGGATGGGAATCAATAAAATGATTTGATAAGTATTTATAAATATCTAGTGAAACAGGGTATTTTTTAATATCTCATGAACTAAGAGGTTATGGCATAGTTTCACTAAGTGAAAACCCAATAAGTTAAAGTAAAGTTTCAATGGCATAGTTTCACTAAGTGAAAACGCAATAAGTTAAAGTAAAGTTTCAACATAGCATAATCTGTATTAAAACTATACGTGAAATATTAAGAAGAAAGCATAATCTGTATTAAAACTATACGTGAAATATTAAGAAGGAATTCTAATCATTTATTTGGTTTATACATTCAAAAACTTAAAATAAAAAGTTATTTTATTTAATTTTTTATTACATTTATATGATGATAAAAAACTTAAAATATCTTTTAACAACATTTGTATTGAATTTTTAATCTCTTATTATATTGATATGAAGACTTTTTCTAAAAAACTTAAAATAACTTTTAACAAGTATTATTATCAACTTTTATTGCATATTTATATGACTATTTTTTCTTATTAACTTTTATTACATATTAAAATATGACTACTTTTTTCAAATATATATTAATATAAAATCTTTTTTATATGGTGATTTTTTCAAATATATACATTATCATTAGTGTAAACAAGGTTGTGATTAAAAGGGTTAATATCATATTTTTGAAGTATGTGTTTTAATTACTATTAAATATAGAAAATTTACATTTAATATTAGGCTTTTTATAGAAATTTGAGTTTATATTTTTTTTCATTTTTATATTTTTGTTGTTTAGGTAATTGTTCACTTTACTAGGTTTTAAAGGGTATTTTTCCTATTAATAATTTAAAGACAAGTTCATTTATTAAAATTGCTTTCTTTGTGATGGGATTATTTTTTGATTTTATATATTTTATAGACTATATATATTATAAACAAAAATTCATTGAAATCATTTATATTGAAGGCCAACATTTTTGTAAATTGGTACATGATCATTTTTTATTGTAATGGATCGTTGGGTATTTAGTGAGAGTATGGAGGAACACAAGAAACACTTAGTGGAAGTCTTTGAGGTGTTGAGGCGAAATCAGGTATACTTGAAGAAATTGAAGTGCATATTTGGGTAGAAGGAGAACTAGGAGATCTTGTTCTTGGGTCATTGGATCCGTATCAAATTTATGCAAGACCTTGGTATTCATGACTATGAGGTCTTTGGCAACTCTTGGATTGTTATTCAAGCCATGCATAGCTTACAATCTTGCAGAAAGGTGGAGACAAGGAAAGTGCATATGAGTATTCTTTCATTTTTTAAATACTTGAGCAAAGTTCAATTCCTGAATGTTAAGAGACATAACAATTCCCTAGCGGATAAGCAAGCAAACAAACAAGTTAACTTAGGGAAAGGGTGGTTAAAGGTTGATAATGTTCCCAATACTATAGTTAAATGAATGAGCAACTTTCAAATATAGGCATTATGGCCTTCTCTATCCAGCTAGGGGTAGCTTTAATGGCGCTTGCTTGGATGATAGGGAGATGGAACTAGCTGCATTATCCATCGGTGGCAATAAATGTGCATGGGACAGATAGTTTATGGTGGAAGCAATCAAGGATGTTATTGATTACCTCCCATCAAGATGCTTCCTTTCATGTGATTTCAAATCTTTCTTATGGCAAGTTTCCCTGTGATATTTGTCCAGGTTTTGGGATGGAGGGTCATTCGTTTGGCTTGGGCATTGTTGAGTTTAATAGTTCGCATGTAGGAGGTGGCTCTTCTGCAGTTGAGAGCAGATTGAAACCTCCCTTCGCTTGTCGTAATCCATTGTGTGTGAGAAATACCAAAGTTGTGGTTTTTTAATAAGCTCTCTGTCGAACCACAGTTAGAGGAGGAGGATAGGTTGGAGGAAATTCCACATGAGGTTTGGGATATGAAGAATGTTATGGAAAACTACAAGAAGATGCTCTATTGTGTGTACGAGGTCTCGAAAGCAGATTTGGAAGAGAATATACAAATTTCTCTAGACATTACGTCCATGGGAACTCGGTTGGATGACTTGGAAAGTGGTTATCGTGTGCAAGTGGGAGAGGTAGAAGATATTCACCGTAGATTGTCGAAGGTAGAATGGGTCATGGGAGGGAAGTTGGTTGAGCTGAGAAATGCCATTCTCGAATTGAGGAGGGTAGACCAAGGATAGAGGATGCTCGCAAATGAATGGAATGAAGCTCAGTATGTGCATCTTAAGGAAATTCTGGAAGTAATGCAAGTTGATATCGGTTTGCTATGAAAAAAATACAATGGGCCTTCTCATGAGAAAACCAAGTTGTCTCCAATGGATGAAATCTCCATGGTTCAGCTTGCATAGGATGGGACTCTGGTGTAGACATGATTTTCTCTTTAGTTTTTTTGCTTATGTTTTCTTACCTTCTCTTATGCAGCCAATATTCTAAGTCATATTATGTAAAAGGGGACATTTTGTTTTTTGAAAAACTTTACAACACCCTTTTTAATTTAGAGCGGTTTTTAGACCTGGGTTTGAATTGTTTGATGGTCATACTTTTAACTCTGCTAGTTTTTGGTCCCGGGGGTGTTTGTATCTTCTTTTATTTTAATATAATAGCATACTTCTTGTTTCTATTAAAAAAAATACACTCAAACCAATTCTTCTCTGCTATTTTTTGGGCCTAAGGGTGTTTGTGTCTTCTTTTATTTTAATATAATAGCATGCTTCTAGTTTCTATTAAAAAAATACACTCAAACCAATTCTTCTCTACACTGACCTTGCAAGGACATTGCCACTCTGTGGCCCTTGTTTTAATTTTCATATTTATAATTTTATTCTTTTATAATTTATGTTAGAGAAATTTATATTTTTAAGTTTTGTTCTATATGTTTTTTGTTTTATTTTTATTTTATTATTTTTATTTTTATTTTTAGAATTTTAAAAGTTTTTTTCTTAAAAAAATATGTTGTTGTTGTTGTTGTTTAAGTGATTTTTTTTCAAATTTTAATATATTTTTTAAATTGTGGTTTTGAAATGCCTACAATTTTAATCTCACATAAGAAATGATTGTTACCAGTAACACCCTTTTTTGATTTGGGGGTTGAATTTGGCATTTTTATTGCAACAACGCCCACTGTTAAAGGAACAATTTCAAAAAAGTTGTATTTTCAACCTCGGAAAAAAAAATGGGAGTGTCATGGTAGCATCATTTTCGATTTGGGGGTTGATTTATGGTTTTAATTGCAATGATGATAGGTGTTAAGGCCAGGTGTCATGGTAGCGCCACTTTTTGATTTGGGGGTTGATTTATGGTTTTGGTTGTAGCGATGCCAGTTGTTATGGCTGGGATTTCAAATAATATGTAATTTGAACCCTAGAAAAAAAGGGTGTTAGTTGTTAAGTCCAGGGTTTCAAACAATATGAAATTTTAGCCCTGGGGAAAAGTGGGGGACCAATTTATGGTTTTGATTGCAATGCCATCGGTTGGGATTTTAAAAAATCTTGTAATTTTAACCCAAAAAATGTTTCTACCTGTAACAACAATGTTAAATTCGAAGTAAAAATAGTCACTACATGCAACCTATAAAAAAACAAGAACACTGTAGGGTTCTCATGAAGTTGTATAATGTATTAAAATCACTCCTTTTGGTAGGACACATGTTTGGAATCCCTATAGTCTACATAGAAAAATATGGGCTTTCTTTCCCCCTAGTCATCCTATGGTGCTTCAAGTGTGGAACCTTCTATTTCATCCTCGTTGTCTTCCTTTTCTTCCACAGTTGTTTTCATGCAACTTTTTATTTTGTGTTATGTCCTCTCTCTTCTTACCATTTTTCCATAAATGCCTAGGTTTGCATTATAGAGACTTGTCCATTTGGTAGTTTTTCTTTTGCTACATTTTCTATGTTATTTCTCAAAACACTCACATTTTCCCTTCAATTTGGCACCCAATTCACAATCAATTAAGCTCTTCAAACTTCAAATTCAAGTCCTATTGCAACAAGATACTAACTATATTTTCAAAGGTTGCCTTTAATGTTATCATTGAAATGTTCAAGATTGTTACAAACACCCTCTATGGCTTAGGTAGTCTATTCATCGAGGTAGTGATTAAGTGATATAAAGCAAACATGTGTAAATCCATAAGCATGAAATTTTTCATTATGCCCATTATTGGCAAGACCTCGCCCCCAAACTACTTAAGGAGCATGCACGCCGAAGTCCAGATAGGAGGATCATGTCGAGAAGCCAAGGTGACATGCATGCAAAACGAGGTGACTGTATGGATCCTCATAGGGAAGACTAACACGTGGAAGCATAGGGTCGTTTGGCTTTTCAGAGGGTCAAATTTTTTATAGCGCCAAAGTATAGAGTGTTTTATGTCAATCCTCACTGTCCAGGCCTTCTGAACGCAGTGGTGCTGTCTATTTTTTGTTTTGAACATCTCATTTGGAGGTCACTTCCAGAATTTGAGGTATAAAGCATTATTGCCATCTAACATGATATTTTTGTTGAGATTTATAAGAAACGACCTCCCCATTGTAGAGCAGGCCCAGAGACGTAGTACTGTAGGGACGAACTGCATTATCAAGTTGGGTTCATGTTTGTTTATGGTGCATGCCTCTCTTTTATGTGTTTCTTCATTTATGTGCACATTTTAAGATTTACACTCTTTTAACAAAATAATCCATGATAATCAATGAAGGTAAAGATCTTGATCACGTGGTATCAGAGCAGGATTATGTGACTTTTGAATTGTGAGTGTGAATGATAACCAAAGATCAACTCAAACGATGAGAACGTGAAATAGTGCCTTACGATCTCGAGGTTGGCCATATACGACAGAAGAAGAAGATGGAAGAGAAAGAAGTTTGCACCGAGCGTGACAAAGATTTTTACAAAGCCTTTTCCATATGGCAGATCAAGTGGAGCAATTGTTTGCAAATTATCAAGACAGGGTGATAAAGAAGAAAAAGAAGAAGGCAAAAGAGGAGGATGAAGCCTTTGTGAATTAAGAAGATGGAGAAGAGCCACTTGAACCTCCACCTCCCTCATCTAGTTCAAGTTCTTCTTCCTCCATCTTCTCATCATTCTAGCTTCCATTAGAAACATGCTTCGAAAAATCCATTACTGAAGCTTGATGTGAAGTTCGACGTGGCCATGTTCAACGGAGAATCAAATGCGGAGAAGTTGAACAATTAGATAAGGCATATCAAGGTGTATTTCCATGTGCAACAAATTGAAGAAGAAGAGGTGAAGGTACAGTTGGCATCTCTTTGATTATTTGGTACCGCTCTTATTTGGTGGGAGTGAAAACTTCAAAAAGGTATCAAGCACAATGGCAAACTTTTATCCTCTTGGTCTGAATTTACTGCTACTTTGAGAAAGCAATTTTACCCATTGGGTTATATTTAGAAAGCTACGATGGAATAGCAAAATTTGAGGTTAAATAAGAGTCAGATGTTCAAAGTTTCACTGAAGAATTTATAAAGAAGGTTCTTGAATTGAATATTCCTTTAGATACTTCAGAAGCTTTGATGAAATACATTGGTACACTTCCCAATTACATTCATCATACATTGTTGTTATTGAATCCTACTAATCTAGATGAGGCTAGTGTGCAAGCTACTCACATTGAAAGCAGGGGTAAGCATGTGCAAGAAGACCACCCAAAGAAGAACCACAAGTTTCAAAACAACAAGTTCAAAGGAAAAGGAAAGGGAAAGAAGACAACTACAACAAAGAAAGAGGGAGAAAAGCTCCATTGCACAAATTGTTACAAGGATGGACATGACCGAGAGCACTGCTAGAAATAACATCCTGAGATCATGCCTAAAAAGTATGGAGGCAAGGGTAAGAAAAAGACTATTGCAACAATGCAACAAGACTTGGGATCCGACTTGGGAGATGTAACAGGAATTGTAGTCATGGGTGTACAAGGTAAAACTTCCCTTCATACTGGTACAAGTTCCTCTAATGCATCTCATGATTCTGATAAAAGAAGAAGTGAATTGTTTCATATAAGAGTTGTTGCAAAACATACAAAGATTGGAACTCTTTTTTATTTGGGTTCTCAAGTTAACTTAATCTCTGAATCAGTGGTTAAGAAGTTGGGTTTAGAGACCAAACCTCATCCCAAGCCCTATCCTCTTGGTTGGGTGTGTGATAATGCCATGCTTAATGTCACCAAGTAATGTAGAGTCAGATTTGCTATTGCATCAAAATTTATTAATGAGGTTGAGATGAATGTTGTGTCTCTTGACATCTATGGCAAAGTTTTGGGAAGCCCTTATCTTTACGATTGAAAAAACAATCTTCTTTGGGCATGAGAACAAGTACAATCTCACAAAGATGGTGTGTAATATGTTGTAAGGGATCACGGTACAAATATTAACTCTACCCTTGTTAGCGCACGGAAAATGAAAAAACTCATTAACACTAATAAGAGAAGTTTGCTTATGGTTGTGAGAGAAAAGGATGTTGAAGCATTTGAAGCTTTCCAAGGTTGCAATCCTTCCCATAAAAAGGCTGTGATTGAAATTGTTTCTAACTATGATGAGATCGTTCAAGAACCGAGTGGCTTGCCTCCCAAAAGGGAGATTCAGCACGAGATTCATCTTCAACAAGATGCTCCTTTTCCAAATGTGGGCATGTACAGGATGTTAGCTGTGGAAATGGTTGAAATTAAAAAGAAAGTGCAAGACTTGCTGGATCAAGGAGTTATCATGCCCAACTCATCCCCATGTAGCTCTCCTATTGTGTTGTTGTTTAAGAAATATGGCCCCTAGAGGATGTGCATGGATTATCGGGTTCTCAACAAGATCATGATGAAAAATCAGTATCCTCTTCCTCGTACAGAGGAATTACATGATCAATTAAAAGATTTCTATTTCACTAAGCTGGATTTGCGCAATGGCTACCGTCATATCAAAATTGCATGAGATTTGTGGAAACTGCTTTCAAAACTAAGCATAGTGTTTTTGAATGGTTAGAGATGCCTTTTGGGCTTTGCAATGCCCCAGCTACTTGTATGTGTGTAATGAATGATCCATTCCAACCATCCATAGATGACTTTGTGATTGTGTACTTAGATGATATTCTTGTCTTTAGCAAATCTTGGGAAGATCATGTAGGGCGGTAAAATTGGTTTTGGATACTTTGAAAAAAGAGAAGTTGTATGTAAAATTGTCAAAATGTGAACTTGGAAAAACTTCTTTAGTGTACTTGGGTCATATTGTAGGAGGAGGACCACTGAAGATTGATCCTTCTAAAATTGATGTAATTGTAAATTGGCCCAAGCCTACATTTACAACAGAATTGAATCTTTTTTGGAGTTGTTCAATATTGGAGGAAGTTCATAGCTAACTTGTCTTTCATTGCATCTCTTTCACATGCCTTAACCAATGTGAAGAAATCCTTCTAATGGTGAGGTAAAGAGTATAAAGCTTTTGATACATTGAAAGGAAATATCAGCATAGCACCAGTGCTAACCTTGCCAGAGCTTCGACATCCATTCAAGATTGAGACTGATTCCAGTAGTTATGCCATGGGAGCAGTATTGATGCAGCACCGCAAGCCTATTTGTTACCATTTAGAAACTTCTTCACAAGTTGTGGCTAATTACCCCACATATAACAAAGAGTTGTATGTTTTGGTTCAAAGCGTGAGGAAATGGAAGCATTACTTGATGGAAAACAAGACTATCATCCATATAGATCACCAGCCTTTACAGTACCTCCAGTCACAAAACAAGCTGCAACAACCTCATCATTACAGGTGGATGGGGTTCCTCCAACAGTTTCATTTGGTAATCAAGTACAAGAAAGGCTCAAGCAACAAAGTAACAGATATGCTTTCTAGACCTCCTATTGTTGCATCCATTGTTTTACAAAATGCTTATCTTTCTTGTGATAGTTATGTTGAACAATATGCTAATGATGAAAATTTTAGGAATGTTTATGAGAAGCTAACCCATGGTGCACAGGTAGATGACTATTACTTGCAAGATAAGTTACTCTACCATCTTGGAAAGTTGTGCATTCCTGCCAATGAAAGAGCTCATGTAATTCGAGAAGCTCATGCTTCTCTTGTTTGGGCAATTTGGGGTAGGAAAAACTTTGGCTCCTTTGCAAAGGCTTATGTATTGGCCTCGAATGAAAGAAATTGTAACCAAATATGTAAAGGGGTGTGTGATGTGCTCTACTTGTAAGCCCACCAATAGAAAATTGGGGTTGTACTTGCCACTTCATATTCCTTCTCATCCTTGGGAGAGCATCTCCATAGATTTTGTAGGGGGTTTGCCTATGTCTAAAAGAGGTCATAATTATTTGTATGTGGTAGTGGACAGGTTCAGCAAGATGTGTATCTTAATTCCATGTAAAAAGTAGATCAATGCTTAGCAAACTGCTCATTTATTCTTTCAGCATGTATGAGTCCATTTTGGACTACACACTTTCCATCATCTCGGATCGGGACTCTTGACTCCTTGGTGAGTTTTGGACTAGCTTGTGGAGAATGATGGATACCAAGCTAAAGAGGAGTCTTGCTTCCCATCCACAAACCGACAGACAAACAAAATCATGGTTCATTTGCTTCAAAGTTACTACTACAAGCATCATAAGTTGTGGGATGATCAGATTATGTACATTCAGCATGCCTACAACCGAGCATTGCATTCTTCCACTTAGAGTTCTCCATTTGAGACACGCTTTGGGTATTTGCCTAAAACTACATATGGGAAAGATGTTGATTCAAGTGATTCACAAGATGAAGACAAGGCCCGCAATTTCATTCAGAGAATACAGCAGGTGCACCAAGCAGTGTAAGAGAAATTGGTGAAGAGCCAAGCACAGTACAAGACTCGACATGACAAGCATAGAGTTTATCACCAGTTTCAAGTTGGGGATCAAGTGTGGTTGCACATCAGCAAAGATCGATTAAAGGGTGAAGGCAAGAAGCTCAAACCTATCAGATATGGTCCTTTCACTATCTTGGAGATGATTGGTACCAATGCCTTCCGTTTAGATATACCATCCTGCATGCATATTTACTCAGTTGTGAATGTGGAGAGCTTGAAACTTTTTGAGCCTCCAACGATCACAGATCCAAGGGAGAATGTTTCAGTCCCATCAGTTAATGAATTTGCACCTTGATCAATGGGTAGCCTAAGTCATCGTGAAAACACTTACTTGGGATGAGAAGGATCGGAAGAATAGGCCAAATTGGTGGCACATCATTATTGGAGATGTTCAAATAAGTAAAATGATTGAGGGATGATCATCGACAGACAAGAGCAAGAAGTAACTTAACACGGTCAATTTTGCTCCAATAGCTAATATTTAGGAAGTTTATGAGCCATGGGTGTTTAAGGAGGCAACAAAGAAAAATGAATGGAAGAAGGCCATGGTAACTAAACCTAAAAATCTAATGAAAAAATAGATTTGGGATCTCTCACAAATATCCCACCAACGAAAAACGCATTGGTTGCAAGTGGGTTTACAAGATCAAGTATAAGGCAAGTGGCACACTTGACAAGTACAAGGCATGATTGGCTGCAAAAAGATTCTCATAAAAAGAGGGCCAACTACAAGGAGACCTTTGGTCCTATAGCAAAGATGAGCACCATCCAATTAGTTCTACCTATGGCATCGCAATTTGGTTGGAAAGTCCCTCAAATGGACATGAAAATTGCCTTACCAAATGGAGATTCGAAGGAAGAAGTCTAAGTGCATGAACTATGGGGGTCTTTCAGGTTCTAGGGAAGGAACATGTTGCTTGCAATTAGAGAAGGATCTATATGGCCTAACACAAGCACCTAGGGCATGGAACATTAAAATTGATAGGTATTTGGTTGAACATGGATTCTAGTAGATTCCTTTGGATTCCAATCTATACATCAAAAGTATTGGTGACAATACCATTCTACTTGTCATATATGTAAATGACATCGTTATTACAAGTAGTGAGGCAAGTGTTGTTGAAGAAATCAAATCTAATATGAGTTAAGATTTTGATATCACTAACCTAGCCTCATACATTATTGTCTAGGTGTAGAAGTTTGACAAACACATAGCAGTTTTTTTCATCTCACAACCAAAATATGCAACGAGTTTTCTCAACTAGTTTAAAATCACATATTGCAAAATTTCGTCTACACCTATTGAGACATATTCTAAGGTAGTTAATTAAAAGTAAGACCGATTCTAAGGTAGTTAATTAGTTAGTGTACATGCAACCAATGATGAGCTTATTATACCTTACAAACACTGCCTAATTTTAGCTACATTGTGATCTTCATTTCCATATCCATGACAATGCCAAAAGTAGAGCATTGGATTGTAGCGAAGTGACTCTTGAGATATGTGAAAGGGACTCTTGATTTGGGCAATATATGCAACAAAAGCAAAGACCCTAGGTTGTGTGGGTATACAAATTTAGATTGGATAGGCTTTGTGGATGATAGGAAATCTATTACTGGATATGTCTTCAACCTTGGAATGGGTACAATCACATGGACGAACAAGAAGCAACATGCATCAACCCTTTCATTAATTGAAGCAAAATATCGAGGAGAAATGAATGGAACGTGTGAGGCAGATTGATTCAGACAAATCCAATACCCATGTTCTCTAACAATCAAGAGTTGCTCAAACTAGCTAAGAATCCAGTATTTCATAAGCATATGAAGCATGTTGAAATACATTGTTACTTCATCAACAACTTGTAGAGGAAGGACCTATTGAGCGACAATATTTTCCAACAAATAACCAAATTGTAGACATTTTTGCCAAGTCTTTAGGTCCTAACAAATATGTAAAATTTTGAAATAAATTAAGGGCGGGGATATGATAAAGTATATGTCAAAAGAATAATAGTCAATTGACATTAGACATAGACATAGGGGTTAATTTAAGTTTTTTTTGTGAGTAAGAATAAAACCTTTAATGAACCGTAGAGTACAAAATGGTACAAAAATGGTACAGTTTGGGCTCAAGAGGACCCACCACAACGTGGAAAATAGGTCCTGCTTGAGCTCTAAAACAGTTTTACCAAGTTTTGACATGTTTAAGGCCAATTCACAAACAAACAAAAAAACTATAATTTTGAAAGAGTGTCTAAATGCTAAATTTGAGAAGCAAACTACTATCTACAAAGCATAAGAGTGCTTGCTAAAAACAATGGTTTATACTAAAGTAAGGCCTACTTGAACAAGGCTAATCACCTTCAAACAAAACTTGTACATCTAGAAGCCAATCTTCCCTGGATAGAAACAGAACAACATAAGCAAGTTTGGAAGCAAAAAAAAGAAAGAATCAAGCAAGAGGAACCTTGTCGGCCATGGTCACTTCATCGTCCATTTATGTCACCACCAAAAGAGTTGTCAAGGTGTTGCCTTGAGCTGTGCTGCAGATTTGGAAGGCCACTCCTTGCTGACAAGCCATAATATCAAATTTTGCATGAAGCAGATAAATCTCCTTCATTTTTTCATAAGGGCTAGCTCCTCCTTTAAGTCAGTTATAACCCAGTCTCTGTTTGCAATCATGGAGCCAAGAAGAGCTTTCATGGACCA
Organism: Pseudotsuga menziesii; assembly: GCA_001517045.1. Lineage (NCBI taxonomy): Eukaryota > Viridiplantae > Streptophyta > Pinopsida > Pinales > Pinaceae > Pseudotsuga > Pseudotsuga menziesii. Next base: position 804,525 of record LPNX011210323.1, read on the forward strand.
ATAAAGATGCAATGAACAATGATATAATGTCAATATCGACCTGGTGTCCCCCGGGTCCACAACCCATTTGGCCATATTTTCTGTATCCACCATGAACTACAAATCCTTGAACTAGGACTGAATTATATGTTTCATTACCGCAATTTCCTGCTTGACATGGCTTGGAGTGTGCTTTTGGTAGCTCATGTCTGCCTCGACAACGCGTTGCAACTCTCGCGAAGGCTTCCGATCAACCATGGGCGCCTTCCCATTGCTACTAGAGCCCCTCCGCATGGTTATTTTGGAATACATAATAATAGTCCCTCTCCTCTGTGTGATTGCCTTACTAAAACTACTAAGCAAAACAAGCAGAACCTCATTCCAATGGCTAGGTTTCTCACAAATATTTCCAATTAAGAAACTCATTCTTCTGCCCAACCATGACCAAGGTATCTTTACAATGCCATGATGCCTTCCCTCGTAAATGTTCATTGTAAGCATATCTTCTGTTAACCAAAAGTTATTCAAATGTGTACAATTTGTTGCACTTCCTTCCTCTCCCGATGTACAAACCTCAAAGTTGAGCTCATGAGCGTCCTTACATACATACTAAATTTTTGCATGATGGGCAGGCTATACGGACAATAATTGTTACATTGAGTTGTGAGCCAAGCTTCGTGGCAAGGAGATTGCCATCGAGACTTGCATTAAGCCTTGCGCTAAGCCCTATGGAGATGGAACTGCCTTCTTGTGACCATTGCACCCGCCATGGGGGTCATTTTAACTAAAGTTATTTTATACTTTTATGTTTTATTTCATTTTAGTGTGTATCAATGTAGCCTACAATCATAAAGTGGATTGACTCCACTAGTATGTAACCCTTTATAGAAGATGGATATATTGAGCTACAAAATTTTCCAACAAATAACCAAATTGTATATATTATTACCAAATATTTAGACCCTAACAAATATGTAAAATTTTGAAATAAGCTTGGTGCATTTAGTAAATTGACTATTAAGGTAAGAGGCATGATAAGGTAAATGTCAAAATAATAATAGGCAATTACACAATAGACATAGCCATTGACATTAATAAAGTCATTTCAACTGAAGTTATTTTATATTTTTATGTTTTATTTCATTTTAGTGAGTATCTCAATGTAACCAACAATCATAAAGTGGATTGACTCCACTGGTTTTTAACCCTTTATAAAAAATACTTTTACTTGTCATTCAATCAATGCAATATAGATATACCTCTCTTTAGCTACCTTAGTTTTCTTTATATGTTTGAATTTGTGAAAAAACTGAAATAGTAGTTTGCAATTACAGACAGCACAGACAACAAGAAAGAGAAGCCATAGTGTGAAAGAAGCCATATGAAACACCAGGACACCTACACAAGTAGCGAGTGATGGTTTATTTCAGCAAAAAATTTGTTCAATAATCCATGATGTCCTTTTCCTATCAAGAAGACATGTATATATTATGACACTATTGTGACACATTTTGCATTATCAGTGATAATCAATCCAGTGCTCGAAACCATAGATTCTACTTAAAAAGTCTAAACTGCAGCGTTCTTCAATTATTAGAGATAATTGTGATCAGCACTAATATTTAGCATAGAAAGCATTTTTCTCAATCCTTATGTAACTTTAACAAAAAAAAATATTTATCTAGACCTACAAACTCATAAGCCTAATGGGGACTACAATTGTCAATCAACATACCATCATATAGCTTGCAGCTCATCCTTCTGGTGAGTTATCTTGTAAGTCCATATCCTAGGCATCTAATTATCTAGCATGCCACGACTTAACCCATAAAAACTGCACCATGCCTCAAATCTCCTGACCATGTAGATAAACTCTGGATATAAATACCAATGAAATCAATAATGAGATTAGTGTCCCTATGGATGCCCATCTCACCATCGATTGTAATATAGATAACTAAGCAAGGAAATTCCTTCTCATGCCCAATACAAGATCAGTGCCATTGCCACTCCAGCATTCATTAAAGAACTTCATCTGTCTCTTGTTACAGCATGAGAAATGAAGACAGACATATGACAAGCTTTAAGATTTTGTAATTTCTAGACAGGCTCGATTCAAGCAAATGATTTGAAAAGCTGCTGCAAACCTACATCCCGAGAATAAAGATTGCCTGCAAAGAATATTTGAATTATGGAAAAATATATACCTAAGTTCCAACAAGGAACCATTTGCTATAAATAAAATAAACAATAAAGTAATAAACAAGATGTTAGAAAGTGGCAACAAAAAATGTATTCTATCATTGCATGTGTCCTTGCATGCTAGAAGACATTAAACGGGAAGTCAAATGTGTTAATGTGATTTTCCTAAGTTTAGACTTAGGAAAATACACTAATTAATCTAATTTAATTTTGACTTAATGGAGTCACTTTTGTAAAGTGAAAAGTAAAATAATTTAAGTGATGGCTAATCTAATCTTGGCCATTGATCTCACCGGAGGATCACATCCATTGATCTCATAGGAGGATCACATCCATTGATCCATAGTGAGGGTTAGGGTTTTCACTTGGCCATTGAGTTAAAAGAAGATTTGGTGTAGAGGACACAAACAAAGAGAGACACAGACACTCAGAGAAGTAAGACACAGAAGTTCGCAGAGAAGACAAAGGAACACTCACCCGGAGGATTCGCCAGGTTACCAGGCAGAGCACAGGGCCGTACAAGATCAAGCAGAGGGAGGTCATACGCTGCAGAGGAAGGCCATACATCAGCCATACGGATTTCGTACAGCTGACGCTGGACTGTACGGATCCGTACAGCTGACGCAGAGGGCCGTACAGCTGACGCTGGAGGCCGTACTGTTTGTTGGGCTTGCTCAGTGATTTTGTAGAGGTTCTATTTTGCCAGGTTGGGTGTATTGAACAACTTGATTGTATTTGTTCTATATCTTTGTAATAAAATTTCATATCTGACTGCTGCAACGGTTTTCCCGTCTTGGATTTTATCCGAGGGTTTCCATACCCAAAAATATTGTCTATATTGATGTGATTATTGTTCATGTTTCTCAGTATTTAGTTTCCGCTGCATTACTAGTAAAAGAAACTCATGTGTGGTTATCAGTAAAAATTAAAATATATTGTTTAGCCCTAGTTTGAGTTTAAAGGAAACTTTACACAAGACTCACCTGTTTCAATGGTTTAGATAGGACACAAGCCTACTGGAAATTTAAGCCCAGTCCACTGGTCACTAAGGGATTGCTTCCCATTAAAATTCAGGTTATGATATAGACAAGATAAAACAACAGCATAATGTTATGTTTTGATCCAACAAATCAAAAGAATACTACAAAAACTATCTCGTTGCTTAATACCAATATCTGTCTCAGGGATTTAGTTCAGAATGTGTGCTAGACTGTACCGCTTATCTTTCCAGTATTCTTGAAAGATAAAAAAACAGGTTACAATAGCTGAACCAGGTATTCATTGCATTGAGAAATTATAAAACATGTAACATCATAAAAGCATGTGCTCTATTCAAGAAGTTGGCAGTTCAAGCCAACCATCAATTGCCAATCCTTGTGCTGTTATTATTACAAACAAGCTTCCTCAATTATATTTTAATTTCATATTGCATCAGCAGCGTTTGCTAAAGTGCAGTGGCCATGATCTTCTCTTTTTTAAAGCCTTCTGATATACAAATGCGTGGCATGCTGCTCTAATCATGGCACAGTAAATTTAGTAGCCATATTCAGTTATGTTACCAGTGCTCTTAAATCCCCCAAAAGAAATTAGATTTCCCTAGCATAAGCTCCATGCCTATGATACTACAAATAAAAAGAGCTGATATGTTTCATTTGTTGCCTTGGGTTTTGCCTGGATACAAACACTTTAACCTGAATGTTACATATTATTGGGCTTCATATAAACAATCATCATGCTATCTCTGTTATTTGAAAAAGACAATAAAAATCAACCTCCAAAACAAAACTGCAACTTCCAGCTTTATCATCCTCCCTAGTTACTGAGCATTTCTACTGCTTTTGCATTCTGTTGATCCAATGAATCCTGAAGTGAACCTAGGGGAAACAATTCACATTGGGCATACTGTTGCATCAACTGATCAACTAACACCAAAGCCACCATAGCTTCAACCATAGGTACAGCTGCAGTTCCAATAAATAAACAACTTCAAAATGCATAACAAAAGCAACAAAAAATGATTTTGTTTGAAATAAGAATGCTGTAGATCAGTTCAAGGTACTTTTCAAGCAACTGTTGTGCAGGTTGTTAAATCCTTGAACCCAACCTTATTTGATGTTAGACGCAATATTCAATTTAAAAAACACTTCCATGCTACTTTATTCAAGCAAGCATTGCCTTCAATTGAAAATTTGTGAAAAGGAGGCACACCTCTAGGGACTACACATGGATCATGTCGACCACGTGCTTGGAGTTCAGTCTCCTCTCTGTTTCTGGTGACAGTCATTTGTTTCCTCTGAGAATGTACAGAAAACAAAGGTTAATAAATGAATTTGTAAGGATGTTAACAAATTCCCAACTTTACCTTCCTAAAGCATCCAAACAAAAATATTAAGATTCTGTGCCCAAATAGGATGTGTTGGAAGAATGAGGCAGATAGATCCAGCAAATACCACATCTTCATTTCATACCAGACTCCTGAAAGTTATTTTGGATAGTTTCTTGAATACAGTCAATTCTTAAATGGATTATATTTTAGGAAACAGCAATATACACTAGAGAGATGCAAACTTTGGTTATATTCTTGGAACCAAATAAGGGGTGAGGCTGAGAATATGGTCTACATCTGATTGATTGCTTTACAAGTGAAAAAACATCTGCACTGAACAATAATAGCATTAATAGTGAATAAGAATAGGTAAAGACTTGAGAGGAATTAATAAATTATCTAATCTCCATACAAGTCAGTGGACCCCTTGGGGCAAGAACACACTAGAAAGCATTTTACAATTGTCTATCTAGACATAGTTGGCTAAGACTGAACCAAATGCAGAAAAATCATAGCATTTGGGTGCTCAAAGTTTAAGCCTTCATGTAGTAAACCAAGAATCCAAATTAAGTCAGGAAATGAGAAAGCAGACAAGGCATATGACCACCAATAAAAGCTCCAGTCGCCATAGCAGTGGAACTAGAAAGCTCAACAGAAATATTAATGTTATAAACTATTTTTCAGTTCAATATGACATGCATCATATCATCATTCTAGGGATCGGGATCCAATATAGGAATTTTGACGCATTTAGTCATCTATGTGCCAAATACATTAAAAATCAAACCAGCATTTTGTAGAGATTTTTGCAGACTACTTGAAAAAACATTGGCAACTTCAAAATCACAGAAAATATTTGATAAGATAAAAGAATTTTATAATGTCCACAAATGGCCAAAAAAGAAGATCAATGGATCTCAAAAGTACCACAGTAACAACAAACTGTGAGAGTGCCAAGGCTACTCCTGAGAATTAGAAAAACAAATATAAAGATATAGATACCAACTAGTAGAAAAGTACAAGTACATAACAAAAGAGAAGGTACTACTCATCATTGGGTATAGATGTAGAAGCAGAGGATGAAAAGAAGTTTCTTCTGCCACATCGACCACCGTGAAGGTGCCTATGCATAGCCTGATAATGTCGCTGGGGGAGTAACCGGTGCTGAGAGAGCCTGGCTGGGTGATCCTAGGAGGAAGCTGGAAATAGTCAGTAAAAGTTATCTGACATTTGAGGTCAACGAGAAGAATCCAGCTAAGGAAGTCTAGGCACCAGACAAGGGCTAACCATACAATCCACATTGAGTTGGTACTCCTCCATGGCATCACGGAAGGTCTGTGGGAAAACAAACTAGAGGTACCTCACCAATCCATACCATGCTCATCCAAGGGAAGGGTGTCTACATGATGCTTGCTACCGCCCACAGTTGAAATAGGCAAGGACTTGATCCACCTAATCAAATTAGGCCTGGGTGAACCTCGTAAGTTCTTTCATCTCTGTGTAACCACATCATGAATGAAGGCAGCCAACCACCTCTGATCTAGATAGCAAAACAAGGTCGTCAGCTAGGTATAAACAACGAAATCTCCCTCTAGTCACATCATGAATGAAGACAGCCAAGCACCTCTGATCTAGATAGCAAAAGAAGGTCCTCAGCTAGGTATAAACAATGAAATCTCCCTCTAATCTTTTCTCGCTCTTGAGGTGCACCTTATAAATAAGGGTTCGTGGCTGCACAATCCAAATGAAGGTAAAGATACAACACATAAATCCTGTATAAATAAATATGCAAGAAAGGATGAAATAAAGATTAACTTAAGATTCTTTCTCCATTTGGTGGTAACACCTTTCCCAAAGGTCTAAACAAGAAGCATAGAAATGATAATGTAAAAGCACCCAATAAACTTACTAGTTACAACTTACAACCATGAGCTCCAAACAAGATAAGTGTGCCACACATGAAGGAGAAGGAAATCTTTACAACAAGCTTTGCTCCATGATAAGATAAAACAATCAATATCAAAAGAGGGAACTCCAAATGTAAAACCATCCTTTTACAATGAAGAGGCCCCCTCCTTATATAGCCCAAATGAGAGAGGGTAAGATGGATAGGAAAGTGTACCACCTCTAAGAGAAGGTAGTCCACATTGTCAGAGTTTGTACTTTAATTCAAATATGTTGGATCTTTAATCTAATGCAAGAGGATCACTGAAAGATAGACAAGCACAGCATAAAAGAGACAAAGATTTTATCCTAGGAAAACGCTCTCTCGAGAAAAACCCAGCAACATCTTCTGCATAGATTTCTCACTAAGTACAATGTAAGACAGAGATAGAAAACCAAGATAAGATATCCTTTGCAGCTTCTTCTTCTTCTTCCCCGGCGAACTTGTCTTTCTTCTCTATGGAGCGAAATTGCTTGAACTTGCAGTGTCCAAATGAGAGAGGGTGCCTCCCTATTTATACCCTTCATGTGGGTGACCTAAAAACCTAATTGGGCCAACTTCCTAGTCTTACTGGGCCGACTTCTCTTAGGGAAACTCAAAAATATATTTTATAATAATTCTTTAGGGGACTAATGCCCCTACTTATAATGGAGGTTTTACCTCAATATTATTACATGACCAAATACATCAAAGATAACCCCAAATGGAGGAATAACATCTCTGAAAGGAGGTACAATAATAATATTAATAATAAATATACAAAAGAATATCTTCCGAAGTTACATTGTCAACAAAACACATGGGGAGGCAAATCCTCCTTGTTCCTTGGAAAGCCACCTTAGTTTACACCTGTTTAGGCAGAGTTTCGTATCGGTTTCGGCGTTTCAGAAAGTTTCTGGGATGGGTACACCTGTTGTTCCTTCAACCTTGAGATAGTTCTGTCTCTCTGTGTGAAGTTCAAACCCCTTTTTTGGAATGCAATTGTCTTTGTACTAGCATAGATCCATCTTAAAAAGGATCTACCAAGCACCGAAAAGGATCAAATCTCTCTAACTGCAAACCCCTTTTTAGTGTGGAAATGTTGAGGAAATGTGACCTGAATGTTTGTGGCTTTAATTTGTAGTCTTATATATGTGGTCCTAAAAAATATTTTAAATCTAAATTGAGCCGACAAGTTATTTTTTATAACATTTTATTATTTTTTATAAAGGACACGTGTCAGCTCTAGGATGAGCACGGAAGAACTTACACATCTCCCCCTACTGGGCTGTAGAATGCGCCTCTTCAGCGCAATAATGGGTTATGATCCTGTTTCTGTCACTGTTGCTTGTAGCTGATGTGTGTCAACACGTGGACTTGGAGACTGGTTGTCAGCAATGTGTGAGTGTGTGATTGGTTGGAGCCTTAAACCAATGATTGGAGGCTTCCACTGGTGTGCAAAGACCAAGACTAGTGCTTGGACACTTGGAATAGTGGTTTAACTTTTAAGACTTAGGCTTGTCCCTTCGGGCCAAACCAAGAACAGACCAGATCTGTAATTGTAGGGAGAATCTTCCTTGTAGTAACTCAGGCATCAAGCCAATTTGTAAAAAATACTAAAATATGAGAATATAATAATAAAAGCTGCCTTAGACAAACGGAAACAGGTCCAATATAGGACTGGATGCATTCCTCTGTAAAGTTACAAGTTCTATGGTTTAGTTACTCCTTTTCAAAATGTTAATCGGATCACAGAGGCTTGGGTTTGTATATCCAAAAACAAACTCAAAACTCGTGGCTTTAATTTCTAGGAAAAGCAATTTATTTTCAAATTGGCACATCTGTTGATTATAATGTTTCATTAAGAATCATAGTCACCCAATTTCAAAGTTCAGCCTCACTTTGGCCCTTAATCATAGTTACCCACTTTCAAAGTTACATAATTGCCTTATTTTAAGAAAGTGCACAGCTATGATACTACTAGCAGATCGGGCTCAATTCATCCATGAAAGGCTAGTCTTCTTTGAAGTGAATAATAAAACAAATGGCAGGTCCACAGCATGGGAATGAGATTTTAAATTTTATATGCATGTGAACATCGAAGGAAACTGTTGATATCCACCAGAAAACCAATGAACTCTCTGAAGGCTATGTCCTGACTAGGAGACTAATATGCAACCCTCCTACTTAAGTCTCAAGAACGCTGACTAAGCTAGTACCAGAAATTCTAGTACAAAGGGGAACATTCACCTCAAAACATCCCTTGAAAATTAAGAATTAAAAAGAATTCATTAAAGCAAAAAGCACATCCTCCTCAATCATCTTCCATTGGTCAAAGAATCCACATCTGATCTTCGCAACAGTCAAAGACTAAACTAACAATTAAATTTGATGGCAGACAAACTGGAATAATTGGAAATACTTTATCTTAAACATACTAACAAGTGACAACATATAAACATAAATTAGTTTCAAAGTGAAACTTTAGAAATAAAGGAGCCAAATTCTAATGAGAAGCAGTAGTACTCAGGGCCACTGGCTTGTCTTTATGTAAAATGATTTTCTATATAAGGAATTATATGTATTATTGAAGGTATGGAAAAAGGGATAAAACATGACTTCAATATGACGCTTAGGACATTAATGCTTCAGTCATAAAGAACCAAAAAAGAGTTTATAAATCTGTGTATAGGAAATATGTAGCTTAGTGGTTGGTTACAGATCTCTAAAATGTTTCCATCTATCACATTTCAACATCAACAACATACCGTAATGGTAGATGTCGGTTTAAAAGCAAGTCTCACTTTTATCATCTCGCCATTAGATATCCCACCCTGTTAAAAAAAAACAATTGTTATAAATTTCTTATAAAACTCAAATGGATGAAAAATTGAAGAACACCTGGTACCATTAATGTACTGTGGCAATACCTGTATACCACCTGATCTATTTGTTCGGGTCCTAATATCTCCCCTCTCATCCATGTAAAACTCATCATTGTGCTCACTGCCGGTAATTAAAGTTCCTAGAGAAAATGGGGCATCACAACTAAGTAACAAAGATTCTGGAAGACTAAAGCTGGTAGGCGTCATAATTTTCAAAACCTCATCCCAGAAAAGACAAGCATACAATATAGAAATTATATAAAAAATAATTTCTACAAAGCTACCTGAAAACCCACTGCCAATTTCAAATCCTTTGGTTGCAGGCAAGGACATCAGAGCCTTTGCCAGCTCTGCCTCGAGCTTGTCAAATACTGGTGAACCGAGTCCCTGAAAAATGCAAGATTCTTACTAGCAACAGAACTATCAAGAATAAGCTTTGCAAAGGTTTGCCTCAATATTTATCAATTTTCCAATGAGACAAACAAGAATGATAGAAGTAATTCAGGAAAAACATAGTTCCTGGCAATAATAATTGTGCTTACATACCCTCGGTACATTCCTTACAATACAGGTAACAACCCCACCAACTGAATCACCTTTTGTTCGAACATTATCTATAGCAGCTATCATCTTCTCGGCATATACAGGATCTGGGCACCTTACAATATTGCTTTCTATCTGCAAAAGGTTTCAAAGTGAAATAAAGGTTAAATTTTGCAACAAAAATGAGATCAAAATTAATCTAATCCCACAATTATTCAGGTGTTGAAATTCAAAGATAATTTTAATTTAACAGGACAATCACATCCAAGATTAAGCTAAAAGCTTCTCCTCCATATCCAAATCTTTAAGAACAATAATAACAAATATTCCAGGCCTTATCATTTGGTGAAATACATCAGAATCCATCAAATCATTGGCACAAATTGAAAATTAACAGGCTGAGACAATATCCTCCCCAAGAAACTTCACTTTCAGATAACACATAATTAACCAAGTCAGTTAATTTTTTATTTGTACCTCAGCCTGAGTCAACGTGTCATGATTAACAGCCCCATCTGGGAGAACTTCTTTATGAACCTGCGATACGTATGCTAGAACCTGTAAATGCAGACAGAAAACATGTAAACTACAAAACACCTTATAGCATTTTACTCCAAGGGAATCTCATATCCAAGACGTCCCTCATCCACTATCCTGAGTGCCAAATATACTCCTTCCAATACAAATACTTATCCTAAGAAGACCTCAAAAGATTTGTATTCACATTTAAAACAACCAAAGTCAGGTGGCTATGTGACAATGAAATTCAGATAATCATCAATGCAAAACTATATGATAATATTTCCCATTATATACGGCAAAGAGAACTAAGCAGAGTTTGTTAAAGCTTCATATATTCAAACAAAAGACACATACCAGACTAGTCAAAAACAATTCTGAAAGAACCAGCAATCTAATGAATACTATGCCAATGATAGATACACCCCTTCAACTTGTGAAAACAGGACAACTGAAAATGTATGCATTAAAATTCAAGAAAGCATTAACATTCATGATTATCATTAAATTGGAAATCAATCTCAGATTCTCAGTTTAATGTAAATGATATTACACAGTGCGCCTATATGTGAGATGTAGGAACCAAACAGAAATGCCTGGCCCCTCAGCTATCTTCTCAATACAATTCCCCCTGCATTTTACACGGAAACTACAACACCAATCAATCTGGCTTGATATCATTAACCACAGACCCTGATGCAGCAACCTCAACAACCCATAAAACATGTAAAACAAGAAATAGAGAACCATTGATGATGAAGCCTGGAACACACTCTACCTCAACAATCAAGTTTCTTGAATAACTCAAGGATGTTGATCAGGGCATAAGTGACAGGTGACAGGTGACAGGTGTCCAGCATTCTGCTGCCCTTGGATAAAGAGTTTTCCCTAGATTTAGATACCACAATGGACAATTTGAATAAACGTGCAAACTATCAGATTGGACATTTTGATAACATACATCGTCATTAGTTTTCACATTTTTCACTGTTATTCCATTGATTCATTTTGTTGGTGTGAAAAGAGGATGGCCATGCCACATGTTGATGGGTTTAGAGCACTTAGATGTCTTAAGTTCTCTAATTAAGGTCTCAACTAAAACCAACTTAATATTTGGTATTCCCTAGGCCACATGCATAAAATTGGGCATGGTAAAATTCATGAGTTCAGATCCTATCCATTCTTAAAACAATTTTTCTGGTCAGATCCTATGAATAACTACAGAAAGAAAATTCTTACCTCCTAACAATCAGTACACATCTCAATGTGATATTGTTTACCGCATTCCTATCATGAGTCCTTTAATAATTATCTATCACCATTTTCACATAAATACCAACACAGCAAACAGTCTGACATGGCAGTCAAAGCACTGCTTGCGATAATTGAAATTTTCTGCAACTTAAATGAGGTATTCCATACAGTATTGTTTTTTTGTAAATTTAAAGATCAATGAATTAATCTTTATGGTAGCAGTGGAATAATGTTTCCAGTATTTAAAAATGTCAAGTTCATCAAGACGGACAAAAAAGTATATAAAAAGACTATACATATTTCTGCAAATTGCAATATTGAAAGTAGTATGACCGTACCTCAGTCCCAGCTTTTAGCTGAAGTATCTTCTTTGCAACAGCCCCAGCTGCTACTCTTCCAATAGTTTCGCGTGCTGAAGATCTGCCACCTCCCTGCATTTTATAGAAATGCAATCATAACATATAAACCACTTAAGTTGTATGTTTAAAATCAAGAAAACCTTAAGAGAGGCATAACTCAGCAAATAGGCATGCTGATGTATACCTGAACTGAACGGACACCATATTTGAAGTCATATGTGGCATCCGCATGAGAGGGACGATACGCTAATGACATTTCACTGTAATCCTGTCAAGTTCAGTAAAATGCATTCAAGAAAGAGTGGATGTGGACTTTCAAAAGCTTGAGTGCTTTAAACAACTATGTCAATTACTTTGTGAAACTCAATGCCATAATATATGACATAATCCTATTCACCATTCAGAGTATCAATTCTGTAACCGGGCACTCACAATGTCAGCAGACATAATCATCATAGAGTGGATTGTCTCCAAAAAATTTTATGAGTTATTCAAAACCTTATCGCATTACCATAACCACATACAGGTACACAAATCAGGATGGTTAGACTTAGCAGGACCACATATACATGGATAGCATACATGTTTGGCCTTGGGTACCAAGCCATGGGGCTAATAGGTGTCAACAGCTAAACATTTAATACTAGATAGTAACATTGCACTACTGCGCCTGGTAGCGATTGCGCCTCTACTAGACTTCACCCTCAACCCAAGAAAAGTAAAAATGCAAGGCTTCAAAGTCCTTGGAGACTTACAGATAATCCTCCCTAAAACAACTAAATCTATGTTATGCAGGAATATGTCTGTGAGGGCAGGTGGCATAGCCTCCTATTTCTTCCCCATACTATGGAATGCCATCTGGGCATGACAGATGGATAAGATGTTGTGAATATGACTAACCAGACAGTTTGAGGCAAGTTGGGAAGGTCTCCAATCATCCCTAATTGGTAAAGTATGTCTCTGCCATACCCAGTTTGTTTAATAGACAGCTGGACCGCATTCAGAAGCAGCCAGTCATCCACAGCAACCTACAGGTGGATAACCCAATTTTCTAATATAACCATTTTTTGGAAATCCCACGGCTACTCTGCATCTAATGGCGTTGATTTGGCAACAATCAGAGCACTCTACCAAAAGGCATTGGTTGATAAGCTAGCACCCATCACCAAAAGTACCATAGTCCTTCAAAAAGGCATTGAATGATTAAATCAACATGAACATGTGTGCTAATGAAAGGATGTGCTCCATAAAGTATTATACCATGTATACAAGTTGTTCTCCCTAGGAAAAGCCCAATATAATGACAAATTATAAGCTCTTCCTTAATTTAAACCTAGAGTGCACCACCAAAGGACTACTTATATGATTAAGACTTCATCAACTCTTAGAAAAAGGCTCAATCATCAATGACAATAATATGGTTAGTATCCCCCTTTTCTAACTCAAACTTAGGAAATATTATATCACAAGGGTACTAACATCATTCATTACACATCCCCCCTAGGCAATGTCAACATCAAATCATATCACCTAGGGAAATCCCACCAAGGAAAAGAGGATTATCACAATACATCAACAGCGAAGGAAAGGGGACATGAAAAATGTGTTAAACTCCATCTAGCATCAAGTATGTCCCCATCACACATTCAACCAAGGGGATCATGTAGAACACCACCTCCCAGTGACCATCAACCATAGAGATAACTAAACTCTACCAAAGGTCTTCATCAAATATCCATCATGGAGAAAAGATGAAGCTACATAAAAATGTGAATCCCCAAATCCATCAACAAACTCCATGGGTACCATGCTGCAAATCATATCTTGTGATGAAAATCACAAGAGTTCCCCATATGCAATATGAGGGGTAACAACTGGCTCCAACTTGGAGACATGTGCTCTCAAGGAAAAGTGCATGAGAACCTTTGAATCTCTAGGTGTATCTATGAAGAAGGCTCATAAAGAAACAAGAGGCGACAAGATTATGTGGCGGGCTGGCCCAATTCACAACCCTAAACACCACATACTTATTACATTTTTATTTAGAGATCAAAAACTTGGCTAAAAACAAACTAATGCTCGCATGTGTTGCACTTATTCATCCTATCCTACTCTACTCTTGGAAAAATACACATGCTAGGTGAAATCAAATAAGAAATTCAACCATCCTAACGACTCTTCAAGGCCATGAACTCTTCCCTTGAGTTTGGTGATAAACCAAAACAAGGATACATTAAACATGAGGCCAATACATGCTGGAATCTTTAAAATAACACGGCTACAAAATGGCATTGCATCATATACATGGCAGCAAGTACAAAACTCCAAGATAGATTAGCATGTTCAAGCACATGCTAACTCAATACAATGTTGAAGAGGGTTAAAATAAGGCTTTGAAAATAGACATGGCAGCCATTCATCAAACTGAAAAAACTCTTTTAAATGCCTCTCCAAAGGCTTATCTATGTGACAAACACCTTCACAGAGTAAAGGTGTAAGCAGCTCTAATAAGAGTGAAACGTCTACAAACAAGCATGAGGATGAAGCATAGGATCAATTTTTGAGTCTAAAAGTTAATTCAGGTGTAATTTAATGGCTGGAAATGATTGCCATAGATACACTGCTGCCCCATATGATTTCCAACCCCATATGCATGCTCAAATGCTGAACTTTTATCCATGAAATTACCAATATCTAAAAGAAAAGATGGCTGAAATTTTTCTTAACTTTCATAATCACAAAACTGCCCCAAAATCTGAAGAAAAAAAAATCTACATTTTTTACCATAAAAGAAAGCTGGTGAATAATTGGAAGGTAGGATTGGTGGAGTTCTCACCTATTGAGCTATTGTTGAAGATCTTGAAGGCAATGCAAGCTACGAAATATTTTTTGTGAGGTATAATCTGTTTAATGTTTTATTTGATAAATACTTTAGGCGATCTTTCTTTTGTAGCAAGTGTATGTTGAAGGGTTGAACAATTTGTAGCATGATTCCTCATCAAGTTTATTGCGCCATTGTTAAGAAAGCATAGGTTGTAGCTCATTTCCCTTACTTGCATCTTTGTATCTATCATTGGAATGTTTCATTTGTATCTCATATCCTAATCAAGATTAAGCTACCATGTAATATTTCCTTGGGTAAACTCACCTTCACATGCTTTTCGAATTTCTCCATGATTAGGATCATTCACCACGAAATTTCTAGTTTTAGGGAAGCAAAACAGGATTATGTTTCCCCTTGATGAGGGCTGCATGATTACATAAGAGAATGCCCTAACATCATTTTTGCAATGGACTTGGCACTAGGCTTGGTCCACCCATCATTCATTTAAAACCTATGCTATAACATTTCATTTTGTTAAAGATACTTTTCCATTTCACCTTGAATCTAATGCCTAAAGCTTTAGAAATCCTAGATAGGGAAACCCCCAATGTGCTGAACGAGAGCCAACCTAAAGTGTAGAAGAGCATTGGTAAGGTGACAGTGACCTCCCTCTTAGTTGCTCATGGGCTACCTTGTTCTTTTGGACTTTAATATCACTTGCTTGTTTGTGCTATAACACACCTATCAACAAATGAAACCTCCTTGTTTTTGAATAGATAAGATAAAATTATTTTATTAAAGCCCAACAAATTACCTCAAAATAGGTCAATGGTACTCAAAAGTACATCTAGTGTAAATAGTAAATACATATTGGGTGCAAAAGCAATGCCTATTGCTATGCTATCAACAATAGAAAAAGCACGTAGTACATAGCTAAAAGAAGCACAAATGAGTGCAACAAGTGAAGCCTTAATAAGAATATGTCAAGGCATGTTGGAACTAGAAGCTGAGGCCGAAAGACAGGGGAGAGAAGAAGGCTCCTCAACCAAGTAATAAATCATCGTGAAAGGGTCAATGCATTGTCTAATAATGTCATCTGGAGATTACATAGGGCTAAAGTGGCCTTTCTATTAAATCCTAGGAGGAATCTTGGGGGAGAGCTAGATCAAAGAGGTCCATCACTCCTAACAATCAAGGTCAGGGGGGTGAATCTCCGAAGGAAGCATCGTGTACTCGATGGAGCCTAGAGAGTAATACTCTACATGGAGGATGGCTGGCTATGGGCCCTCTTAGAACCGTTGATCTATTTGTTGATCCAATGGTTTCTATTCCCAAATCTAGGACATGAGCTCCTCAGAAGTCTCATGGAAGTCAATCAACCCATTGAAGGGGAAGGGAGGGTGGGTTTGAGAAGCATCATATGTGGTGGCCCTTACAATATCATGCCAATCACTGATAGAAAGACACTAAAGAGACTTCCAACATGTATATAGAGCCCCTTACATCTTGACGTAAGAGAATCCCAATTCAAATTATGAGCACACAACAAGCAAGCATGACACAAAGGAGCACAACAAAGATAGAATACAATAGATGGAAGCTTGGGTGAAGAAGTAGTGAATGTGATAAAATGGTGCAGCTTGGAGTTTAGGCACAGAGGAGGAAAGCACATAATGGTCACAGTAACAAACAAAAGGACAGTGACATCAGCAAGAATGTCAAAGAGGTCGAACATAAGAGAACATGGAAGTCAATGAAAGAGCACATGCATTAGAAGCATGGGAAGGAGCACAAAAAGAGGATGAGTGCACTGAGAAACAGCGCAACAACAAACTGAACTTTTGTCCAATACTTTAAAGTTTACTTTTCTCCTTCATTTCCTTTTCATCTTAGGTAGAATTTCCTTTCTATGCTTCTTATTCAATGCTAACTGGAGCCAGTAATGAAAGACCATTAAAAAAGGCAGCACTATTTTCCCAGCCTTTCTTAGATAGCATTCTCCACGTCAAGCTCAGTCCAGCAATGCTTTCTTTTGTTTCCTTACCGTTTCAATGCAATAACATTTATTGGCTAGGAATCTAAGACAGCAATTTGCACAAACTAGCACAATGACAAAACATGAACCTGTAAATTCTCTAAAAGGCAATCTCTACAATAATGTCAAATCATATATTTAATGCTTTGAATAATATAATCAACAAAAGGAAACAAATTCTCAAAGTGACCCCTTTATCTCAATAGATTTTAGAATACATGACATTCTCTTTCCATTATTATTTTAGAAGGAAAATATAGACACACTATTGCTATGTACTTTATATAAAAAAATCAAGAAATTGTGAGCATTTCACATAAATAGGCATTTTCTAACATATATAAGCATTTTGATTTCTCTGCATCTTGTTTTCCTGTCTACTACAGCTAGTCAGTATTTATTTAGGTCATGGAAGCACATGATGGAAGCTAAGTCACAGGATTCGGCGAATCTGAACCCTGATGTTCGAAATTCGCCGAATTTCAAGGGAAAAAAAATTCGAATCAAATTCGCCGAATTTTAAAAACGAATTTTATCGAATTTGAATTCGATTGTAAAGGCAAATTAAATGCCGAATTTAATTAAAAATCAAAAAAGAAAAAAAAACATGAATTTCAGTTTTATTGTTTATTTTTAAACTATTTAAGCATGCTGCATAATATATTTCATTTTATGGGTTAAAATTTATTTCAATAGCATATTTTATTAACAATTTTATTACATATATATATATTTGAATCTCAAACGAGCCTCATCCAAAAATTCGAATTCGAACCGAATCAAATGGTTCTTGAACTTGAATTCAAATTCGAACCATGTGACTTAGGATGGAAGACGTCTAATATATCATAAAATTCAATCTGGGTAAATTTCTGCAAGAGCCTCCATTGCTTTTTAATGCACTAGATAGCAATGTATTCCTGAAGATCTCAATAGCTGAGGTTCAACAACAGAAGCAGAATGCAATAACATATAGAATACAAATGACACATCAGGAGGTAACTTCTTCATTGAACCTGACTGATTTAACTTCCAAATTTGTTTCTAAATACTCACATTTCCTCTTTGATCTGTATTTGGCACAAGCACAGCAATTGGAGTTCCAGTAGTCTGACCTGCAATACTCTTCATGGTCAGATACTCTAGAGACATTGTAAATGTTATACAAGAACGCTGACCATGTATTGATTAAGGTTAGTACCAAATGCAAAAGGACAAAATGAACAAAGATGAACAGTTTAAATAAAGGGCGGAATTTGATTTTAGGAAGGTGATCAAATAAGGAAACTAACCTTCAGAAAGACCTGAGAGAATGCGGCATGTGTCAGTTTCTTTACGAGGAGTAGTGATGCGGCTTTGTCCTGGCCTCCTAAGATTTAGAATCAAAAGAGGTATTCTCAGCAATCAACTCATGTATTTCACAAGGTGAACAACCAGTGTTTCAAATTTCAAAACAGCTTCCAAATATGATTTAAACAAATAATTTAGATAAGGTAATTTTATTGATGTCCAACAAATGACCACAAAAGTAAGTCAATGGAACTAAAAGAGTACCATCAACGTAATACAAAGTGGGGGTGTCGTAGTAAATCCTAGAGCTAAGCTAACAGAAACAATTACATGCATTTCTGCTTTTCAAAAAAGGCTTATAAAGAAAAGAAAACAAAGGGTATCTTAATATGCACAGGGCACTGGTGATCAAAAGCAGTCAATAGGACAGGTGAATACATGTATACATATCATAGCAAACGGCAAAGATAAGGTCTCTTCATCCCATGTCTAAAAATAATATCAATAAGAAATATAACAATCTAATACATAGAGCATAATATCAACTCATCGAGGGGACGGCAGATGCAGGAGGGATCATTTCTAGAAACTAAAATTTGCCTGGCGATTGAGACAAGCAACTAATAACAAAATAGAAGCACTGGAAGTGTCTCAAGGAGTTGGCCTCCTTAAGGACATTGTGCAAAGAGATGTAGTTATTCTGGGGGACTCCAACATAATCATAAGATCACTGAACCAGGGAAGAGCTCCCTCCTCCCCAACCCTGGCACACATCTAACATAAAATAATCTTGCTACTCAATGCATTTCAAAAAGTCCACTATTTTCAGGTTAGAAGAAGATTCAACTCCCAAGTCAATCAGATGACTAAGCAAGGAGTTTAAGAAGACAAAGGTACCCTCTAAGTATGGATCAAGGAGGAAAGATCCTTCTACGTCTTTATACCTGTTGATTTTTCTGAGCAGCATCGAGAGCCGTTCTCTTAGGAGAATAGGGCCACCTGGTCCGGGACCACGGTGAAGACTCAACCCAGTGTTGAGTGACCATTCTGTTGAATGATAGATATCTGGTCTAGGACCATGATATAGACCCAGCTCTACCCTGGGTAGACTCAACCCAGTGTTGAGTGACCATTCTATTGAATGGTAGACATCTGGTCTGGGACCACGATGTGGACCAGTCTAGCACTGGTAGACTCAGCTTAGTTCGGAGTAGCCATTCTCTTGGAGAATGGAGGCATCTGATCTGTTACCAGGAAGGCACTGTAAACCCTAGACTGGGTCTAGGCATGTGTGACACACTAACCCTTGATCTATGGGCTTTGTGTACTTCTCCAAGGATTAGCTACCCTTGGTTAAGTTACCCTAGTACCAGATCTAGGTGTCACACAGAGTGTGAGATANCCCTTGGTTTATGATGATATACTTTTGAAATCAAAAGGACCACAGGGGCACTTGGAAAAAGGCTAAAGTCAAAAGTCAAAAATACATAAGGATTTTTGGACCACAGGAAAAGGGCCACAGGTGAAAGTCAAAGATAAAAAAAGACTTTTGGTAAAAGTCAAAATTACATAAAATGACCCTTTTGGTAGAAAGGTAAAAGTGAAATTAGGACAAGAATTAAATATTATTATTTTATCTTTCATAATTTTGGCCCACTTACAGGTGAATGAAGATTATAAAAGAAGATCAAGTCATCTCAGTGTCCCACACTTGCTCTCACAGGTAACTCTCTTGGTTTATGATGTACTTTTGGAATCAAAAGGACCACATGTAATGACCACAGGGGCACTTGGAAAAAGGCTAAAGTCAAAAGTCATAAATACATAAGGACTTTTGGACCACAAATGAAAGTCAAAGATAAATAAGGACTTTTGGTAAAAGTCAAAGTTACATAAAATGACCATTTTGGTAAAAAGGTAAAAGTGAAATTAGGACAAGAATAAAATATTATTATTTTATCGTTCCTAATTTTGGCCCACTTACAAGTGAATGAAGATTATAAAAGAAGATCAAGTCATCTCATTATCACACACTTGCTCTCACAGGTACAGTTGCTCCATGTAAAGATCTTAA
The DNA here is from genome assembly GCA_001517045.1 of Pseudotsuga menziesii. Taxonomy (NCBI): domain Eukaryota; kingdom Viridiplantae; phylum Streptophyta; class Pinopsida; order Pinales; family Pinaceae; genus Pseudotsuga; species Pseudotsuga menziesii. The sequence goes on from LPNX011210323.1 coordinate 824,739, forward strand.
AGGTTTGAAGAAGAAGTTAATGATTGTGCCCTAGCATGGATGAGTCTAGCTAGGGCATCATCATTCATGTGAAGTTAAACCATCTGCTAGGTTTTCATTCACCTTCAGTCATTCAGCCAAGGGTTTCTGTTAAACCATCATCTTCAGACAAGGCAGTCATCTTCAGCACTTTTACAGTCCTCTCCAGCTGTACTTTTCCGTGGGCAGCCCCCCCTTCTTCTTCTGTGGGCTGTCTACTTCTTTTGCTGACAGTCCATAGAGGGCACTGCCCTCTCTTACACCTCCGGGCAGACTCTAACAGGCCTGCCCAAGAAGGTTAAGGCCCTCAAGGCACCCTCGGGCAGCTTGTGAACAATCCCGTGAGGGCTGCCGTGGGCCAACAGGCCCTCAGGGTTGTTGATTTTTGTACCTAGGCAGATGTTACCTAGGTGACTTTAATTTTTGCCTAAAGTCACTTTAAGAGGGAAAAAGGTGACCCTCACATTAATTGTCACTTAATGAGACTTTATGACAATAAAGTCACTTTTTGATAAATTTAAGTGGGTGAGTGATTTTATTTATGGGAAATAAATAAAAGTGATTTTCACTCTCAATCAATCTCATCCATTGGATTGATTCTTTCTCCACCATTGGATTAAGAAACTCACTTAGGGTAAACAAAAAGCATGAGAGAGGCAAAAGGGTTTTTCACTTTTCATTTTTGCATGTGAAGAGAAGAGCTGAAGGAGAGGAAGTCGAGTTGCTGAGAAGGGTACGATTTTTCCAGGAGAGAGAGCCATTAATGCACAGAAATCGAGGAGCATTCACCTTCATTTAATGCTGGAATGACTGCACAGAAATCGAGGAGTACGGCCTTCATTTATTGAACTGTACGGTTGCATTTATTGCTCAGGAAATCGTGGTACGGCCTGTATACGGCTGCATTAAATTTTCAGCACAGATTTTTATGTGGTACGGCCTGCATTTATTAGGCATTGATTTCGAGGAGGTACGGCTTCATTTAATGCTGTACGGACAGCATTAATACAGCACAGAAATCGAGACAGAAGGGTGCATTTATTGCTAGTACGGACTGCTGTACGGTCTGTTTTCTTTGGCACAGTTTCCAAGAAGAAGTACGGCCTGGTACTGCTGGTTTGGCACAGAAAAAGAAAAAGGGTGTTGGTTGTTTTGCTGAGCATTATTTTTCCAGACTTTGTGAAGAAGTTTGCCGGTGGAGATAAGTTGTTTTTTCACTGTTTTTCTGTCCTGTACATTGCTGAAGAAATAAATAAAAATCTCTCCTCTCTGACTGGTTTTCCCCGTGGGGGTTTTTCTAGAGCTGATTAGCCAAAAAATCTCTGAGTAAATTTTTATGGTGTGCATGCATTTGTTTTCAGCCTGTTAGTAATTTTTACTGTGTGTTTAAAATTGTTCGGCAAAATTTTAAGTAACTTCAAGCCTATGCAAAACCGGCTGAAGTGAAAAACACATATTGTTCATTTAAACCAGCAAGCAGTAAATCTCAGTTTTTCAACATGGTATCAGAGCAAAGGGGGCAGAAACAGTGATTTTTGCAGACACACAGAAATTTGCAG